>APFE030318947.1:80319-146442 GCA_000404065.3 Pinus taeda
AAGAAGGTTATAGGCGACAAGCTCCCAGTTCAAACAATATTGCCAAAACTTGACGAGGAAGGAAAAATTATATTGGAACCGGAAGAAGTCACAGAAACAAGATCTCGATAGCTACGAAATCGATCAATTTCAGAGTATCTTATCAAGTGGAAGAACTTATCTGCGGAAGATTCCAGATGGGAGGATGAGAATTTTATACAGAAGTATCCAGAACTACTCAAGCGTTGAGGACAACACTTTTTTTGAAGGAGAGGGGCATGTTGGGTCCCTATAATACTAGTGATTACCCCATTACTATTGTAGTTATACCCCTTATTAATATTGTTGTGCCCCTATTGTCCCCATATTGTTATTACTGTGCCCCATAGAATCCCTCTATTGTTATTTTTGTGGCTTTATATTATTATTGTTAGGTCGTTTAGGTTATATTATGACTCCTTAGACTCCTATATATAGAAAGGAGTTTTTGTCATTTCAATCATCCGAGAAATTGTTCATTTATGTAATGTAAAGGAGGTTGCCCCCTCGAAGAGGCTGAATTCTAAGGCGTTGATCTATCTTTTCTATCTTTTCTTGAGCTGGTTTCATAACAAAGTCCCATTAGATTTATCTGAGTATCTTTAGGGTGATACTGTGAGCTAGAAGCTTCTATGTAATTTTCTTGGAAAGGGGGTCTAATATTCTGATCTGGAGCAGTTTTCCCAGTGTTTTGATTTTAGTTTTTTTGGAAATTGGGATTCCTCACTGTATTGGTCGACTGACCCTCCCAAGGTGATTTTCTTTCTATTGTTTCTACTCTATCCCCTAATCTTTCCATTCCTTTGATTATATCATCCAATTTCATTCCACAGGTGAAGATTCTTCTTTCAGTGGTATCCTTCTTTCACTTCTAACCTTGGCATGTTTTGACATAAAATTAGCCTCAACATTGATAGCTATACTTTGCATTTCTTCTAAAGTTCTGGGGGCTCTTTCCCTTAGCTGAAAATCCATATCTGAATAAAATCCATCTGGGAACTTGATCAGGGCTAAATTAGGTGGAGATCTGAGGTTTTGAGGAATTACATTGTAAACAACATTAAACCTAGTGCAGTAATCTTGCACAATTTCTTGGGTTCCTCTCTTAAGGTTTTCATACTCTGATAAGATCTGCAGAGGATCTTTCTTCTTTTCCCAAGGATCTAAGAATTATGTATAAAGGATGTCTAGGTTGTCTATGTTGTTTTCCATTAAAGCCCTAAACCAAGTTCTGACTTCACCTGTTAAACTTTGGACAAATATCCTTGTTCTAACATCAGCAGTATCAATCTCATATATTTCAAAATAATCAGTCATTTTTTTAGTATGTTGTTGAGCTGTGTAGGTGCCAGTGCCATCGAATTGAGTGATTTTACTTTGATAGTCTTGGGGCATGGTACCCAAATTGGCAAGTAAAACTAGAGGGGTATACCTGTTTTCCATGGCTGCGGGTATTGATGTAACAACATATGGGGTAGGAGTAACAATGGGAATGGGAGTTGTTGATGGAGGGGTAGAAGGAGGTGTTTGTGGTGGAGTGGTTTGGGGTTGAGATGTGTGAGGGAAAAGGGAGGAACTTGCAGAAGAAACAGTGATTGTAAAGGGATTGGGTGTTCTTTTAGAAGTGAGTTCAGATTGTATTGAATTTTCTAAACATTGTCAATTGAAACATTGACAGCTTCAAATTGTAATTCTTCAATAAACACTGGGTTTGGAACCAAGCGGGAAAATTCAGTAATAAAGAATGTTAAAACAAAGAGGTCTCAAATTGCTCATCAAAAAGTTTATCCTCAAGATAAATCCAAATCACAGGGCAGGATCTTGATCTATGGATGGGCCGAGAACTAGCAGTACTTTCTTAGCTTTCTTATCTCCTAAGAATTCTGGGAATCAGATTGGGGTTCTCAAACACAGGTGGTGGATTTGGATCAGGATTTGACCTTGTGTAATGAGTCCTTTCTTAAGCCAGATTTCTTGATTTTGATTTTCTGAATTAATATCAACGACAACTTATGTGACTTCTTTAATATGTTTCAGATTTGAATTAAAAACCTTCATAAAGAATTGTTTAACTAAGGAACTGGTTCATGTTCAGTTCATAAACTAGACCGGAGATAGTCTGAAGCAGCATTCATCTACTTATGCCTTGCAAAGTGTTGATGCCCCGAAAATCGGGTCGACAACAAGGGGGATACTCACCCGGTTCGGACCTTGGTTGACAACTCCTTATCCGTTTGGTATAGTGAGTCTGACTAGGGATAATGGGACCAGTCTCCCAATCTAAGGGTATGTGTGTGCAGAGTTGGATGTTGTTGATCTAAAGTTCATATCTGAGCTACATTAATCTAACTCTATGCTATTGTAATCTAATGAAAACAACACATCTAATCTATGCTAACCTGGGATGTAATTCTTCTATTATGCGATCTAAAGAGATTTCAAATAATAACTGGTAATAAAGATCGTTCAACAATTATAAGAATATAAATAAGTTAAGATGAACCACTTTGCATAAAAAGTTAGGCAAAATAGTTGTGAACAACATATCGCATAATAAGTTATTCACACATTAAACATAAATAAATGGCTCCACCGTACAAAAGTGTCAAATGGTAACACAAGCATTCATGTAATAACATATAAACAACTAAAAACTGTATATTGCTTTAAGAATATACGCAGACATGATCAAGAGATAAAAGTACCATTTATGACTGGTCCTACTCATAAGCTTCAAGCAATAATGATTTATCTTTCCTTGTTCTAATATCTACTAAGAGTACAGAAGTACAACATCAGTAGCAGATATCAAATGCAAACATCAATAAATCTCAATCCTTCCATTCATCAAAACCTCCTATGAGGGTGCAAAAGTGCACGTTCTGAGGATAAGTTTTTGACAAATTTCTGGACCCTTCTCTAAATGCATGAGAAGGGTTTAAATACTACTAACTAAATCTAATAATAAGTTATTTACAAAAAATCAGGATGCAGTTTTTCAAATGACCGCCCTTTTTCTAATCTAATTTTTAAGCAAAAAATAAGAGTCTAAATTAAGCTATTTCTGTATCTGGTCCTTAAAGATGCATGTGTTCAACATTTGTTTGAGGAGAGTCGGTTGGCTAACTTTTGCTTTGAGCTGTGCTGAGAAAACAGAATCAATGAGTGTTGGCACCACCTTTTCAGTCGTATTTGTGATACATTTCACGGACATCCACTGACTATGCAGTTTAACCAAATATGTCCAGTAACATTCCCAATTTAATCCCTTTAGTACTTGGATTTACTTTTCCTTTTCCCGTGCTTTCTACTTCCAATCCTCCTCTAATTTTGATTTGTTTGGAAAATACCCCGGAACAGTTTCTGCGATTAGATTAGCTCTGTGCAAATTCCCATTTATACAATCGATGAGAATGCTTGCTATTGTAGCTGTTGCACCTGCCGCCTTTTCTGCTTCTTTGATTTGATCATCCCACTTACTAAAGAGCAACTCTTTATGATTCTCGTTTATCCTGGGTGCGCCTTCATCAAATAAATCCTTTTTGCCAAAGAATACCTTCACCTTGACCATAGTTGTGAAATTTTGAGCAATTTCATTTAGGTCAAATGGTCTTGTCGAGATTTTAAATAACTGGAGACATGTAATATTCTGTATCTCTGCGAATGCATGACCTACATTGAACAGTGAAAAGGCCCCACAAGCCATAGAAAAATTTGGCCATATGGCCTTCTTCTTGTCCTTTAAATCTTTTGTTAGGACACCTTCTGAATAGGTTTGATAAGCAATCTCTCGAGCCAGAAGTTTATCGGGGATGTATAAAGGTAGAACATGAGGGGGAACAGTGCTTCCAAAAACTCTAATATAAGTGAAGAACTCCTCCCCGAACCATCTTGCAATGGGGATGATATCTATCTGTGCCTCGGGTGAGCACCTTGGGGGGTCTTTATCATATATCATTCTATACAAGGGTAGGATAAGCCCGTGACAAATTTGGTAAAAATGTGGAACGAACTGGGAGTCCCATAATATCTTATGATAGACATGAATGGGTAATGGGTCCTAAGTCGTTCATTTCCAACCCAAAACAGGAAATTTAGACACATAATAGATAGAGTCCATAACACATGCGGATAGGAAAAATGGGGGATAGATCCTTTAAGACATGGATCTTTTAGACTGGTAATTGAGAATAGCCGTGACCAAATTATCAGAAAATACCTTGGCCCAATCTATAATTACGGCATTTGTAGCAACATCTATTAATGGCAACCATTCAGATGAAAACTTATTGATATCTGGCTTCCCAAATAATCTACAAAGTATGGCTGCAGCAAAACAATATGGGGAGGTGAGGGAACTAGTGTTGTACATACCGCTCTTGTCTTTCTTGAGAGGTTCATCTTTTCTGGACCAATCCTTGGTGGTCTCCAATAGGTCTGGGTTTTCTGCCACAAATTTCTCAATGAATTGCGTGTTGTAAGTTGCATGTGGCTCAGAAAGATGGTACATGAGTTTTAAATCTTGTACAACAAACGATCCGATGATCCCTTGTCCTTGGATCTTGAACTTTCTGTCTTTCATTTCTGCATTATCAAGTATCCACTTGATCATGTCCGTATACGGGAGAATTTTGGGTCTTGCTGCTATCCTATGTAGGAATGAGCAAGCTAATTCTTCTAGGGATGCGTCGGAAGATCCCTGTGAATCTGAGCTAGCAGCAACCTTCATTATTCTGGGGTTTTCTTCTTCAAGAAGTCTGTACATGCCTTCCCATGTTGATATCCCTGCGTCTTTGTTACACGCTGTGTCTGTGTATAATGGTGCCATCCCCTTCACCTTGGAGCTCTGAGCTTTACTTTTCTTTCCCATTTCTTCCGGCGGATTGCCTTGTATAGTGCTCTGCTCTCTGTTCCTGCAGTTCACAGTGAAATGGAAATGATTGATCAAGAAAGGTGATGGGAGAGTTTTAAATGCACAGCTACATCAAATATGCCACCTTACGTGAAGAAATTCTTTGAAAAGCACGCATCCATGTTTCATTAATAACTGGCAACTAATCCTTTATTAACATTTAAAGCGCATGATCTTGAGTTAGATTATAATAGGTGGCCTTTCTTGAATAATGTGCCTGAAAGATTTGAGATGGAGCAATTCTGCGATTTGCATCACGGCATCGCAGATCGCGACATCGCAATCATCACAGATCGCGATATCGCAATGTCGCAGATCGCAGAAGTTTTATGTTCTAAAAATTTCGCTAGCCTATTCCCTGTGATATGCGATCTTGCGATCGGTGTTATTGCAGATCGGTAAATCTTGAAGTTTTTCTTATTAGCTTTTTCTTATTGCGATGCGATAGCCAAATGATGGGACTTTACTATCACTTTGCGATGCGGATTTCCGCTTTTGAGATTTTTCTCATCATAACTTAGGTTTTTTTTAAGTATTCAAAAGATCTTGCTAAGCTTACGATGGTGACATTATTTTGGAGAAAAGAAACTCTTGCTTTTTCTAAAATTTTAACTAAGGGTCCCCATTCATTTAGTATTTTGGATAACACTTAAATGAAAAAAGGGGGGGGTTGTTGCTGGCCACAACAATTGGCAATTCACTTGGGAGAACTAGTTATCTCTGTTTTTTCTTTTGAACTTTTCAAACTTCCAAAATAGAAAGGTTTTTAGAACTCTCATTCTTTATTATGGAAAGATGAAGTATATTATGCTCTAAACTTTCACGATATTTTGTTTCAACCTCTTTCCATTTTAAATATTCACTTCTCTAACTTGTCCTTGCATTTATATCAGCCATTACTTGGTCTTGTAAAAAAAAAAAAAAAGTTTTCCCTGTGCACCAGTTTTAAATATGCTCATTTGTCGTAGGTAGAGCCTCTGCTACCAGCAGGTATCCATAGCCTCGACAGGGTTACCTGTTACCCAGAAATGATCCTTTATCCTGCTTAAGATGATCTACAACTTTCAAAGAAAAACCCATATTGACACTTATTGCTTTGATTTTCTTTTTTATTCTTAAAGAACAATGTCTTGCTTTGGTAGCCAAATTATAACACAGTCATTCACTTTATTTACACTTTTGCTGAACAAGTTGGCTCGTGATGAGACCCCTTGTCTTTTGATTTCAACAATCTTGAGTCATTGCCCTGTTTTGGTGGACATTATTGGCAAAGTCAGCAAGTTATAATACTTGTGATCATGATAAGTCGGCTTGTGATGAGACCTCTTATTCTTTAAGATAAAGTGTATTCATGGATTATTCCTCTGAATGCTGCAATTTTCTTTAACAGGGAGGAAGTCATTTTTTCCTTAAGAAAGTTCTGGATGACAATGATAGAGTTTGAAAACAGCTGCTTTACAGAGAATCCCTATTTTTCTATTGATACCTTTCATTGTGTTGATATAAAACAATTTCTTCGCCAAAGGTTGCTTTCGTCAAATTTTTTGGAAGTTGAAACTAGTATCGTATCTGGGTTAGAGTTTTTTAACAGCATCTAGTAATAATAAAGATCAAGTTTCCAAAATATTTGCTATTTATACAAGCAAGAGTTTAAAATCTAAAAATGAGAAATGGTGTCTTTAGTGAAAGTCAGATGTTGTTAACCAAAGCAAATTTTACTTAGGGGGAAAAATATTTAAAGAAATGAGAGGTGACTATTCCTTTGGATTATATACAATAGGGATAATCTCTTCTTTTATTTTACCTATCAACTTTAAAAATTAATTTATCCAACTAGTAACCTAACTAAATTACTCCTACTCCTAATTTAACTATACATAGACAAATTGACTAGGTAAAATGATATTTCCAGTGAAACCATCTTTTCATTTTTATTCCTACACACATGCACCCTTTAAACATCAGTGTTAAGATAAAATCTTTTCTTGGACTGTCAATATTGAATGTGGAATCAGAAAGTGAAACTTCAGTCGGAATTTTGCTCGAAATTTCTTTTTTATGAAATCTTCTTTCTAATTGGATACCTATTGGATCATAGAAATCAGGATGGATTTCTGTTATGGATTGGCAATCGTTCAATAGGAAAGATGACAGGCCAATTTTACTGGCCTGAAATCTATTATGTGTTAAGGTCAATCTTTTAGCAATTTCTGGCAAACGGAAAGTTTCCACATATAAATCACTAAAAAAAATGAATAACAGATGGAAATTTTCCAAAAGAGAATTGTCAATTATCGTGAATTACTGGTAAGCTTCCAAAAATGCCTTTTTTTGTTGATGATGTTTTGGATGACATAGAAGTTTTTTAAGGAAGGTTGTTATTGACTGATTTTGGCTTTGAAACAATTCAACTTCCCAAAATGGTAACGCATCTCTCGACTGTTCTTTGATCAGGTGTTCAATATACCATAGCAATCTATCAAAAGTCTGAAAATTTAAAACACAATCCGATTTTATACAAAATGAATGCAGGCGAGAAAGAATGTAATGATTATCTGTACAACTAGTGTTATAAGGCAATGGGACTGATCTGGAATATCTTCTTCTTCACAAGGACTGGCCAGAATCATGGGATCTGAGTGATTTTGATTTTCATCTTGTGAATCAGAAAACAAATCATGATTGGGAGCAGGCATGGTGGTTTTCTCATGATATGAATCATAGATCGGGATTTCGTCTCAAATAGTAAAATCATGCAAATGATCCGTCACTCTGAAATGAGGATTGACTGGTATAATTCTTGAATTAGAATATTTCTCATTATCTGAGATCTGTTGAGTTACTTGAGATAAATCAACATTATCATCGGCTAAGTAGCTATCATACATGACTTCGCAGGATTCCCTGGATTTTTCTTTTTTATCCCGTATATTCAAAAATGGAAGGTCAAGTCGTTCATGTTTGAAAAGGACAAAAGGAGTTTCTATAGCTGTCTCTTTATCTTGAAATCCTAACAGTGATTTACTTGGATAATCTTCTATATCTTTTGGGATTTTATTAATACTGAGGGGAAGAAAATTATCATTACTAAAAACATCAGGATAAAGAGAAAAATGTGATTCTGAAACAATGCATTTGAAAATATCACCGTGAAGAATTTATTGTTGATCACATTCATCGTAGATATTAGGCTTTAGATCATACCTTTTCGTGTTTATATTTTCCGAAAGAGAATCAGTTTGTTGTTCTAACCTTGATATCTGCATTTGTCGACTTGCGCTGATATTATCTAACCTTGCCTCCAAGTCGCTTGCTGTTTCCAAGGTAGGATTTCTTTCAACATTCTCGCTTATGTCTTCTTGTATTAGAGCGGGCATGTCTTCTAATCTTCGGGAAGTTTCTTCATCATGAATAATTCACATATTCAAATTGGAATTTTCATTCATATTAAAAGAAAATGGAACTAGAATTGGACTAACTTCTACTGGATCGGGCACAGGAGGTAGAAAATAGTTATGCTCAGTGCAATCTGAAGACTCTTCATCCATGAGTTCGTTCTCAATATCAAATTTTAGACAATTAAGATGAAATCGCATATTAAAATCCCTAACAGATTCACCTTCTTTTCGTAGATATTCAATTTCATCATATACCTGATCATAATCATAGCAATCAAATTCACAAGTGAAAGCCTTGGCGAATTGGTCCCAGCTGTGAATTAAGGCAACTGGGAGGGTTCTACACTAGTTTCTTGCTTCTGTTGTGAATGTGAGAGTAAAAATTCTGCATAAAATGCCTTCGTCAATTCCTAGGACGTTCGAACTTAAAACACTTTGAATAAATTGAAGGGCGTGATTAAAAGCGGAAGAATTACTCTTACCATTGAATTTTACCTGAGACAAGAATCTTACCACTTTAGGTGGGGTGTTGGAAGATGCACGAACATGGATACAACTCCAAATAGGAAGTTTGAGAGAAGTCATCTTAAATCAAATATCACAGTTACCCACAACTCCAACAGAAAACATGCTTCAAGCCCTCCTTCTAGCGCCAAATATGTTGAAGCCCCGAAAATCAGGTTGAGAACAAGGGGGATACTCACCCGGTCCGGACCTTGGTTGACAGCTCCTTATCCGTTTGGTATAGTGAGTCCGACTAGGGATAATGGGACCAGTTTCCCAATCTAAGGGTGTGTGTGTGCAGAGTTGGATGTTGCTGTCTAAAGTTCATATATGAGCTACTTTAATCTAACTCTATGCTATTGTAATCTAATGAAAACAACACATCTAATCTATGCTAACCCGGGATGTAATTCTTCTATTATACGATCTAAAGAGATTTCAAATAATAGCTGGTAATAAAGATCATTCAGTAATTATAAGAATATAAATCAGTTAAGATGAACCACTTTGCATAAAAAGTTAGGCAAAAAAGTTGTGAACAACATATCGCATAATAAGTTATTCACACATTAAACATAAATAAATGGCTCCACCGTACAAAAGTGCCAAATGGTAACACAAGCATTCATGTAATAACATATAAACAACTAAAAATTGTATATTTCTTTAAGAATATAAGCATAAATGATCAAGAGATAAAAGTACCATTTATGACTGGTCCTACTCATAAGCTTCAAGCAACAATGATTTATCTTTCCTTGTTCTAATATCTACTAAGAGTACAGAAGTGCAACATCAGTAGCAGATATCAAATGAAAACATCAATAAATCTCGATCCTTCCATTCATCAAAACCTCCTCTGAGGGTGCAAAAGTGCATGTTCTGAGGATAAGTTTTTGACAAATTTCTGGACCCTTCTCTAAATGCATGAGAAGGGTTTAAATACTACTAACTAAATCTGATAATAAGTTATTTACAAAAAATGAGGATGCGGTTTTTCAAATGACCGCCCTTTTACTAATCTAATTTTTAAGAAAAAAATAAGAGTCTAAATTAAGCTATTTTTGTATCTGGTCCTTAAAGTTGCATGTGTTCAACATTTGTTTGAGGAGAGTTAGTGGGCTAACTTCTGCTTTGAGTTGTGCTGAGAAAATGGAATCAATGAGTGTTGGCACCACCTTTCCAGTCGTATTTGTGATACATTTCACGGTCATCCACTGACTATGCGGTTTAACCAAATATGTCCAGTAACATTCCCAATTTAATCCCTTTAGTACTTTGATTTCCTTTTCCTTTTCCTGTGCTTTTTGCTTCCAATCCTCCTCTAATTTTGATTTGTTTGGAAAATACCCCAGAACAGTTTCTGCGATTAGATTAGCTTTGTGCAAATTCTCATTTATACAGTCGATGAGAATGCTTGTTGTTGTAGCTGCTGCACCTGCCGCCTTTTCTGCTTCTTTGATTTGATCATCCCACTTACTAAAGAGAAACTCTTTATGATTCTCATTTATCCTGGGTGCGCCTTCATCAAATAAATCCTTTTTTCCAAAGATTACCTTCACCTTGACCATAGTTGTGAAATTCTGAGCAATTTCATTTAGGTCAAATGTTCTTGCCGGGATTTTAAATAACTGGAGACATGTAATAAACTGTATCTCTGAGAATGCATGATCTACATCGAACAGTGAAAATGCCCCACAAGCCATAGGAAACTGTGGCCATATGGCCTTCTTCTTGTCCTTTAAATCTTTTGTTAGGTCGCCTTCTGAACAGGTTTGATAAGCAATCTCTCGAGCCAGAAGTTTATCGGGGATGTATAAAGGTAGAACATGAGGGGGGACAGTGCTTCCAAAAACTCTAATATAAGTGAAGAACTCCTCCCCGAACCATCTTGCGATGGGTATGATATCTATCTGTGCCTCGGGTGAGCACCTTGGGGGGTCTTTATCATATATCATTCTATACAAGGGTAGGATAAGTCCGTGACAAATTTGGTAAAAATGTGGAACGAACTGGGAGTCCCATAATATCTTATGATAGACATGAATGGGTAATGGGTCCTGAGTCGTCCATTTCCAACCCAAAACAGGAAATTTAGACACATAACAGATAGATTCCATAACATATGCGGATAGGAAAAACGAGGGATAGATCCTTTGAGACATGGATCTTTTAGACCAGTAATTGAGAATAGCCATGACCAGATTATCAGAAAAGACCTTGGACCAATCTATAATTACGGCATTTGTAGCAGCATCTATTAATGGCAACCATTCAGATGAAAACTTATTGATATCTGGCTTCCCAAACAATCTACAAAGCATGGCTGCAGCAAAACAATATGGGGAGGTGAGGGAACTAGTGCTGTACATACCGCTCTTGTCTTTCTTGAGAGGTTCATCTTTTCTGGACCAATCCTTGGTGGTCTCCGTTAGGTCCAGGTTTTCTGCCACGAATTTCTCAATGAATTGCGTGTTGTAAGTTGCCTGCGGCTCAGGAAGATGGTACATGAGTTTTAAATCTTGTACAACGAACGATCCGATGAGCCCTTGTCCTTGGATCTTGAAATTTCTATCTTTCATTTCTGAATTATCAAGTATCCACTTGATTATTTCCATATACAGAAGAATTTTGTGTCTTGCTACTATCCTATGGATGAATGAGCAAGCTAATTCTTCTAGGGATGCCTCAGAAAATCCCTGTGAATCTGAGCTAGCAGAAACCTTCATTATTCTGGGGTTTTCTTCTTCAAGAAGTCTGTACATGCCTTCCCATGTTGATATCCCCGCGTCTCTGTTACACGCTGTGTCTGTGTATACTGGTGCCATCCCCTTCACCTCGGAGCTCTGAGCTTTACTTTTCTTTCCCATTTCTTCCGGTATATTGCCTTGTATAGTGCTCCGCTCTCTGTTCCTGCAGTTCACAGTGAAATTGAAATGATTGATCAAGAAAGGTGATGGGAGAGTTTTAAATGCACAACTACATCAAATATGCCACGTTACGTGAAGAAATTCTTTGAAAAGCACACGTCCATGTTTCATTAATAATTGGCAACTAATCCTTTATTAACATTTAAAGCGCATGATCTTGAGTCAAATTATAATAGGTGGTCTTTCTTGAATAACGTGCTCGAAATATTCGCGATGGAGCGATTCTGTGATTTGCATCGCGACATCGTAGATCGTGACATCGCAATCATTGCAGATCGCAATATCGCAATGTCGTAGATCACAGAAGTTTTATGTTCTCCAAATTTTGCTAGCCTATTCCCTGTGATATGCGATCTTGCGATCGGTGTTATCGCAGATCGGTAAATCTTGAAGTTTTTCTTATTAACTTTTTCTTATTGCGATGCGATAGCCAAATGATGGGACTTTACTATCACTTTGCGATGCGGCTTTCCTCTTTTGAGATTTTTCTCATCATAACTTAGGTTTTTTTTAAAGTATTCAAAAGATCTTGCTAAGGTTATGATGGTGACCTTATTTTGGAGAAAAGAAACTCTTGCTTTTCCTAAAATTTTAACTAAGGGTCCCCATTCATTTAGTATTTTGGATAACACTTAAATGAAAAAGAGGGGGGCGGGGCTATTGTTGGCCACAACACAAAGCAAGAGTAGTTCACCTGGCTAACTTCAGGCTCCATTTGTAGTTTATAAAGTAAATAGTAATAATAACAAATTTGCAGTCCCCAGTGGAGTCACCACTATGTTAACACTCAGATTTTCCCAGAAGTTGTAAGAAGTGGAAAGGGGTCCGTGGTAACCACAAACCAATCTTTAGATACAGAATCTAGCCAATCTGTATCCAGAGAGGGCTCTCTCTTTAAGTTTTAGCTTTGTTTTATAAGGTTTTAGGCTAGTTATTAGACCTTGGGATTTTGTTTGAATTTGTTGGTGAAATTCAATACCAGAGGGGTAGAACTGAATAGTTTAGTGTATTGGGCTAATGGAGTCAGGGAAATTGGCTCAACTGGATTTGGTTTCTCAATAAAGGATGGATTCACAGGGTAAGATAGTTGAACAGAGAACAAATACAGACTTAAAATATGGAATGGACTTAAAAGGGTTGAAGGGCATTTAAGAATCCTTCAACATGCTTTATGAGAGTAGAACATAACCAATCACCAATAAAGAGAAATTAAGAATTCTTTACTAAATGATTAAAATGAATAAACTAGGAAACAGAAGCAATTAAGAATTCACTGTTTATGCTAGTTTGGAAGAAAGCATTGAGAACAAAAATGATTGAAGATAGATTGCCCTTAAGCACTTTCTGAATTATTCTTTTTCGTTTAATATTCAGATATGGAATATAATGATTATAATCAACTAGAAAAGATTAACATATGAGATATAAGATAGGTTTGATGTCCAACACATGAATCCTGTGAAAAGTCATTTACATCAATTCTTCATCCAGCTAGCCATGAAAAATTTGTCCAACAACATTTTTTATTCCAAAAATCAATTTTACAGTAATGTCAAAGAATTCACCCTTAATACTCTAAACGAGGGAGTATTTATACACAAAATTTACAATAAAAATATCTCATAACAAAGTGAGATATAAACTAAGATGACTAACTAGAAGTTACATGAAGATAGCGCCAGATAGTCTCGTCGATAATAGATAGAGGCAAACGGATGGTTTTCTGTCCCTGTTCTTGAGTGTGCTGGAGTTAGGCTCTATGATTTGGCCTCTTGCTATCTTTGATGTAAGTCTGTGTTGGATGCTCTATTTTTATCTTCTTACTGATACACTTTACCTACATCTAATACTCTTTACCTATTGATATCTGTTTATCCTCTTTCAGCCCCATTGACTGTAGTAAATAACCAAAATTTAATTTTTACCAAAGAGAAATTACAAAATTTCTAACATCTATTCCCACCATTTTGGCCGTGGTATTCTGGTTTTCTAAAGTTTTAGGAGGGTTTCATCTGTTTCGGTGTACCTGAAAAAAAGTAGGTTGAATAGGAAACACGTGCTTTATTTCATGCTCAACATAGAATAGATTCTCTATACTCTCATACAGAACTTTGCCTGTAGGGAGTGCTTTTATTCCTAATGCACTTGTTGATGAACTTGCTTGATTACCTGCATATTGATTCAACTTATCCACATAATCTATATGCCTCATTAATTTGTCATTAATAACTAAAGGACTAGGTAACCCTTTACTTTGCAAAATACCAAATCTCTCCATAAAAGCATTAATCTCCTCCTGCATATCATGGCATCTTCTTTCTAAATTTTTCATTAAAGTCCTTTTTGTTAATACCCTTTTGACTTCGAGAATGGTGTCTGTTCTGTCTTCAATGCTTAGTTCTTGAAGCTGGTACTTATTCTTGTTATTCAAAAATTGTATGAGCCTGGTGTCTTCCTCAGGAATTTTTCCTAATTCTGATCTTGTCTTCTGAATCTCTTATCGGGCAGCCTTTATCAACTCTATCTACTCAAAAATTATTTCGATTGATGGCAAAACATCATTTATTGACTAAAAGATGTTGGCCCAAAGAATTTTCTTAATTTCTACCAGAGGCTTATCAAAAGTAAGATCCTTTTCTAATGGTTTCACTTTGTTTTCCAATCCTTTAATCTCTCTTGATTTTTCTATAACATTTATCTTTGAGAGATCATATTTTTTCTCTAAGTTGGCATACTACTCTTTTTCCTTATTTAGCTCTAAAACTTGTAGTTTCATGTCCTCCATTGATTTTATTAGTTCCTCTGTGCTGAAATTGGCAGTACTGCCCTATGCTATTCCTGCTGCTCCTATTGTTGTTGTACCTACTTCTATAGTTGGACCTATGACTGCCTCAGCTGTGACTGCTGAAATATTTGGTGCCAGAGCTATACCAAGAGTTGAAGGGACTGCAGTTGAGACTATTGGTATCACGTTGGGAGGTTGAGAGGTCGACTCTCCCTGCTTGTCCTTTAATGATTTCTCTAATGCTTGCTCTGTCTCATTCAATCGTTCATTAAGTTTTAAGAATAAATCCATCAGCTCTTTTTCAAATTTTTGCTTCATGATCTCATCAGTCTGTGGATGCCTTGAAGGAGGCAACTTTAGCTACTTCCTCAAGGCAACAATATCTTCATACTTTTTTTTATTAATGCTTCTACACCCTTCACATCTTTGGGATCATGTCCCAATCCAATAATTATTTCTTCTAAATATTTTATTCTGTTATCTTTGACCTGTGAGGAGGCTTTCTCTAGATGTAATTGGGTAGTTGTATTATTCAAAGAATTCTCCAGTCTTTGGGCCATCATATCTTTACCAGTCAGTGTAGAATAAATCATTTCTCTCGTTTGTTTGTGCAACTCAATCTGGTCCAAAGGATGAAGGTCTGATGCCATAATTTCAAAATTGGTTCTAAGATAATGTACTGCTGATTGAGGTTGTGGTACCTTGGGTTTAAATTAACTCATTATCATTTCCCCTCTTTGATGTCATAGGCTGACATCAGAGTGTTTTGATTAGAGGGAGCCATTTTCAAATATTGATTGTAAACCTAAGGCCTCAATGGATCATTTCAAGCTTTTATTTCTGTAAACGTTTTCTTGATTTTTGCGGCATATTTCCCTGGTGGCCTGAAATATGATACCTTTGCACTCTGTTGTCTTTCTAT
This sequence comes from Pinus taeda, assembly GCA_000404065.3. Lineage (NCBI taxonomy): Eukaryota > Viridiplantae > Streptophyta > Pinopsida > Pinales > Pinaceae > Pinus > Pinus taeda. The sequence continues at coordinate 95,789 of APFE030318947.1, forward strand.
CTCTTATCTCTATGAGCTAGTGGATGTTCTTCCTATTGGAAAATTTTGTTGGCTATCTACCCTTTCTCTTCTCTGGCTATATGTAGTCTCTTCAACAAATTCCTCCTCTGAAAGGGGATTTAGTCTTTGCCTTGTTGTACCAGGCTATCTTGAAAGTCCACTAGTAGGGGTAGTTGTTTCCCTGTCTCTCTTTTTATTTCTTTTCTTAGTTAGGGGAGTTTGCAAATTGGAGTTTCTCCTACACTACCTTGAGTGGGAGGAGCATGTATTTGAGCCTGTTCTTTGGAACTTTTAGGTTGCTTAGACATTGTAGACTGTTCTGTGACTTGAATATTGGTCTCTAGTTCCTTGCCTTTTACTATACCTGTGGCTAGTGTATTGGTTTCTTGTGAAGGTTGCTGAGATGTTCCAGTAGTAGATGCACCAATTCCTGATCTTTGTACCTACCCAAAAGAATCTAGGTCAAGTGTTTTGTCAAGATCTCTCATAACATTCTCAATATTGACCTATTCACTATCATTTTCTACTAGGGTCCATTACCTCCATTCATCCATATTTGCAAACTATTCAATCTCTGGAATCCTATGGTGAATATATGGTGACAATCTGTTCTTCATTATTCTATCACAGATAAAGCTATTAGGGTCATATGGTATCCACCCGAAACTTTTGTGTAACTTAAGATGATCTTGTAAAATTCTTTCTGCTTCTTTCCAGGCCTCCCTAGTGTTGCAGACAAAAGGGCCTAGCTGATTCTTGATTCTAAGCTGAGCTTTCTTTTTGGAATTATAAAAATGGACTAGGTCTACATTTATCATTTGCCTTAAATATTCCAATGAAAAGAGTCTCATTGGGACATATTTTGGTAGCTTAAAAGGGTAGAGCTCACACGCATATATCCTAATTTTTGTATGGTTCTTATATAGGTACCAATCACCTACCCTGTATTGCTTGGAAAGATAAAGGATCTTCTTAATATCACCACTGATCCTATGAGGGGAAAATCATGTCAATAAGGTAGTTGCTGGATGAACAAACTGATCAGTGAACTCATTATAGGAGTAAGGGGAATCAAAGGAGGCATGGAATATGGGACTCCAAAAAATAACAGACCTTGGATTGCCTTTGGTATCAAGTTTCATGACAGGGAAAGGAAAGTTTTTTGATTGATAATATAACATGAGATTATATATGAAGGTAGTATACTTGAAAACTCCTTCATTGTCCAAACTCAAACACTGGTCATGAATCTTGTTAGCAATGTAGGTGACATAATCATACTTAACAACACAAGGCTCTCTAGGAGTAAAAATTGACAACAACACTAGGGTTACCTCATCAACATACTCACTAGTGTCTAAACCCATAACTAAAGATATCATATCAACAATAATTCTTCCCACCTCTGTAAAGAAGGTTTGTAGATAAGGAGGTTGGCTCTTTGGCTGATGTTTCTGTAACATGAAAGTCTGACAGATGTCGTTCAGTTCTGACTGAGACAATTAAGTGGATTTCTCAAGTAAATATCCCATAGAAATAGGAGTGAGAGCTTGACTGGAGTGGAATTGCACCATTTCGTTGATGGATTGAGCAGTTATTGGGAAGAGGATTGTTTGGCTTGGGGACATAACTACTCTAAGGTTAGGGTCATAATTGGCTTGGAATTGATGAATTATATCAGGGAAAACATGGACTGAGGGGAGGAAATACATAGGAAGGTTAGATTCCCATAGTCCTAAAATGTAAGAGCCATTCAGATAATTGTCTCTAGCTTGGCAAAAGACTTTAAGATGATTTTTATCAGTGGATAAGTCTTTTATTTGGAAGTCTTTATCCGCAAGAGGAATATAGTCTAAATCTTTATGAGGAGCATTCAGGGGTGTAACATTCATAGCTACAGGGGTTTCCATTTCTAGTTCTTGTGGATTTAGAAAGGAAATTTCAGGTTTTCTATGAGAAATGGGAAAACCAGCATGTGTGGGAATTTATATGGTGAAACAAAGACTGAATTGTACTAAAATTGGGTTCTTTTATGTGGAATTGTAGTATAAAATGTGAACTTGCAGGGTTTAGGCGGAAACTAGATAAATACCTGTGTTCGGGGAATGAACAGTGCAATAACAGGTGTTGGTAGTACTAGCAAGTTCCAGGCTGCATCGACTGTGAGTTTCTTAGCAAGGTGGCGGTTGGAAACCTCGAACAGCTGACTTGGATGTTCTTTGCATGAGAGCATAGGTTTGCAGTACAAAACAATGAAAATGATGTTTGTTGGTTTTATTAACAAAGTCAAGGTTGGCGGGGGTTTTTGGTTTTCAGGCAGATAATGTGTGTGGGATTGAAGTGACATTTTGTCGTATGCGAGAGAGTGGTAAGCGGTTTCGTATCGCACCACTTTTAGGGATGGGCAGTAATTAACCTCGGTCCAGCGATTCCATAGGATGCTTGACGCGTGAGGGAGGCACTATGTAGAAACCGAGTGGTGATCATGCGTTAACTCGCGTTACAAAGTGGTGTGTGATATCGTTAATAGTCGTTGGATGTGGGATGTGCGATCTGATGGCTGACGGGAGGCGCGATGCAGCGAGGTTTAATCAGCAATGGGTCCAACACCATTAGGGATTAATTAATCATATCGGGGTTGTCGTGAATGGATGGGGAGGTTATGAATTAACCATGATTGTTAATTAATCCCTTTTCATGCAAAGGGAGGGTTAGGCTATTAACTAGTTAATCCCAATTAATGTATTTATCGTTATAAATTAACCAAAAGGGGTGCGATATATAGTAATTTGAGAATTTTTAATAATTTAAATAATACGGGAAATGGGTGAATATAGGCGAGATTTATATAATATAAGTTAGAAATTAATATGAAAAATGTAATGAAAAAGTGCTAAGTAAAAACATTAGAATTGTGCATTTAACTTAGGCTTAAATGGAAAAGGGGTTTTTATGTGATATTGTTTATTTTTCCTAAGTAAAATAGGATTTTACTTAGGAAAAGCCTTGTGAAGTTAAATGAATGATTTATGGATGGTTTTAAGCACTTAGGATTTTTTAAATTATTGGGCGAAGGATCTGGTCCCTCCAAAAGCCAGAGAAATGCTCTGAGCCCCTCCAATTTAGCAAATACCTTAGCACTCAGGGGAAATTAGTGAATAATTATGGAAAACGAGAAGAGAAGTTAATTATTCTAACTTTTCTTTGCTTGAAATGCTTTCAATGTACTGCATGCCTTGGCCTTGTGATGAAAGTCATAAATAAACACATTTAGAGACATCATTCATCACATATGATTTTGCAACATCAACTACCTACCCTACCTACTTTACCCTAGCATTTTTACTTCTTTATTTTGGTACAATTAGACTAGAAAATTCTTATCAAATCTTCCTTTTCTTTTACATGGCAAAACCTATCTAAATCTGCACTTATTATATCCAAGGGCTCAGTTTAAACTGTTGAGCTCTTTTTTATTTACTCTACCTATCTACTTATCTGCCAAGATTAAAATGTTTGGTCATATATTTATTCTCTATTTCTACAGCATATAGTTGAAAAATGAATTAGCCAAGTTTAAACAGTTGGACTATTCATGAATTGTGGCATAAGTGACAAGCTGCACACAATTTTTTATTACACAAAGTGAAAATGTAGTGGCATTTAGACTTGCATACTTTCCTGGTCTTTCTTTTGATTGGAGTTCATTTTCTTTCATTTTTTCGACCATTTTTATTCATTTTACCCTTTGATTTTTCTTTTAGGGTATACCCTCTTTACATTTTTTAAATTTTTTGATTTTTTTGAAAATATGGAAAACCTTTGTAGCAAGAAAAGGTATGAACAAGAAATGGTATGAACATATTATAGAGCTCATCAAGTCAATCATGACATATGACACCTATTGGTATAGGGGCCTAATAGTGGCTCCACTTGGGGATGGTTTTTCCTAGTGAAAAGTCAAGAACAGTATATCAAATGGCCTTTGAATGACTTTGACTATGTTATGCAATCTTCTTTTCATGCTGCTTTATTATGTATATGACAATAATACCTCTGAAGCTTATGGCCTTCTCTTCGGGCTTCAACTTCACAAGTTACTATCTAATCTAGCAGTGATAGTACAAATGATATAGTATGTACAAGTTAATCATCATGGTAAACTTAATAGATAGGATCAAAGTAATGTTTTATCATTTGACCATTGATTGGTCCTTCTTCTGATGTTGTACCATCCAAGTTCTTCAAATAATATGTATTGTTTCCTTGTAGAGCCTGGATAATGTATTTACTTTTCCATAGGAAGTCAAACTTCCCATGTTTCCCCTTGTCCTCTCTTCTGGAGTCCCATCTTAGCACTTTGTCTCCAGGGTGGAAATCTTCTACTTTAGTTCTTCTGTCAAATATCTTATTGAGCTTTCCTTGCCATATTCGGGATCTTTGATACACTTCCTCTCTGATCTGCTGTAAATTGATGGTCTAATTAATCCTCCTTTTGATAAAATTGGGTTCCATTTGAGCTTCTTGAAGTAGTTTCATAATAGGAACTCCTAACAATGAAGGGAATATTGTCTCCATGACATAGACTAATTCATAAGGACTAGTACCAATGGATTTCTTGGTAGTAAGTCAGTCTGCCCATAATGCATTTATCAGTTTCTTATGCCAAGTCTTTTTTTCTTCCAATAGTTTTTTAATGATATTTATGAGGCTCTTGTTGGAGGATTCAACTAGTCCATTTCCTTGTGGATAGTAGGTTGTGGAATGGCCTAAGGTAATGTGCTATTTATTACGAAAACTTATCATCTTTCTGGATTTGAAAGCTACAACATTGTCAGTTATGATTTTTGTGGGGCAACTGAATCTGGATAATATGTTGGTTTCTAGGAAACCTATGATCACTGTATCTATGGCCTGTCTGGAAGGTATAGCCTCTATCCATTTGGTAAATTAATCAGTGGTAGTAAGGATCCATTTATGTTGGCCAGAGGAGGGAGGATGAATTTCTCCAATGAAGTCAAGGACCCATTGTTGGAATGGTTTCTCAGTAGAGATGGGTTTCAGGGGTAAAGGTAATAGTTTTCTCTTGCCCTAAAAAATTTGGCATTTATGGCAAGAGGTAACAAATTTTTTCACATCAGCAAACAAGGTTGGCCAATAGAAACCAGCCCTTAAGATCTTATCTGCAGTTGATTTCCAGTAGAGGTGTCCACCATAGTCTCCTACAGGAAAATCTTGAAGTGTCTTGTTAGCTTCATTCTTTAGTAAACAATTTAATAATATTCCTTCACGATTTTTCCAAAAAATAGCACTATCTAAAATACAAAACTTTAGAGCTTTCATCTTTAAAAATCAACTTTTTGTTCTGGACAACCCTGGAGGAGCTTGCAGGTTTTGTAACACATAAATTATATCAGCATATCAAGGGGAATCTAAGAAGACCTGGCTGATTTGTAGAGTTTCCATCTCCTATTCATCATCCAATTCATTTATATCTAGGGCTTGGCAATTGGTTTCTGGCATAAGTTTGGCCAATCCCCGTCCTTTTATCAATTTGGTAGGTTTTACTTAAATATCATATTCTAGAATGATAGCAATCCATTTACCCTTTTTGCCCTCAATTCCATCCTGGGTCAGGATGTCCTTGACAACAACGTTTAGTACATAGGCTACCACATGAGAATATAATATGTAAACTCTAAAGTCCTTAATTGCTTTAACAAGTGCAAATGCTTGTTTTTTGATGATTTTGTATTTCAGTGATGCATCTCTAAGTACTTTACTAAAGAAGGCTATAGGTTTTTCACATCCTTGGTCGTCCTTTTGTAGTAAAACAGCTACTATAGTGTGCTCGGAAGCAAAAGAAAAAATTATGAAATCTCTATCAAATTGGGGACTTGTAAGGACCAGTATTCTGGTCAAAGCCATTTTAATTTCTTCAAATGCTTGTTTGACTTCTACTGTCCATTTAATACTTGAGTCCTTTCTTAACATATCATTAAGTTACCTAATTAGTTATGCTAAGTTAGATATGAATCTTCTCAAGAAGTTTATCTTTCATAAAAAGGCTTGATGTTCCTTGATGCTTCTAGGATGAGGTATCTGTAAAATTGCTTCTATTCTAGCAGGGTCAATTCGAATACCATCCTTTGAAATGACCTGACCTAAGATCTTACCTTATTCCAAGCCAAATAAGGACTTCTTAGGATTTAAAGAGATACCATATTTTCTACATTTAAGAAATACTTGTCTGAGATGGTCTAAATGCTGCTTATCTGACTTAGAAAAAACAGTTAGGTCATCTAGATATATGACCATAAAATCACGAATCTCTTTAGAAATTGCAATATCCATTTCTCTCTAGAAAGTAGTTCCTGCATTTTTAAGCCCAAAGGCATTTTAATATACATAAATGTGCCCCATGATGTGGTAAAGGAAGCTTTTTCTTGATCATCAAGGTGAACTAGAATCTGGTTATACCTTGAACATCCATCCAAAAGTGAAATCCTAGAAGCTCCCACTACCCTTTGCAAAATGTGATCCATCTTAGGTAAAGGGTAATTATCCTTTAAAGAAACTTTTTTTACATTTCTTAGGTCTACACATAGTCTTATTTCACCAGTTTTCTTCCTAGTAGGTACTAAATTAGATACCCACTCTGAAAATCTTATAGGTGCAATTATCCCTACCTCATACATATGTTTAATCTCTTTCTCAATCAGTGGTAGTAATACAGGGTTGATTCTTCTGAGTTTCCATTTGAATGGTTTCTGGTCTTCCTTCAAAGGTATGGTATGTTGAATTATTAAGGTATTATATGATTTCAAATCCTGATAACTCCAGGCAAAGACATCCTGGAATTCTCTCATGAGTTCAACATATTTTAACTTTTGGTTAGGAGGTAAGGACTTTGATAGTTTTACCATTTTTGGATTTCTTCTATTCCTAAGTTATACTCTTCAATGTCTGCTTTTAGTGGTTCCATCTTTGGTTTTTCAGGAATTTCATTGGAATCGAAGAGGTCCTCTAGAGGGGTTAATCCCTTGGCAAATCATTGTCTTTTAGATCCATGACTTCTGTTTCTTCTTCATTTATCTCATCAAGGTCCATCTGTTTTAAGTCTTGAACTTCCTGTTTCGTGAAAGTTGTGGGATGAAGCATTTGAATTGAAATTTCTTCTACAATGTTGGCATCTACTTCATCTATCTGTTTAGTAGCATCAATATCTATGTGACTATGAGAAAATTCATTGACTAAAGTTAGAAAAATATTAATTTTCTCATCATTTTCGAAAACTTTCCAGTTCTTTAGATTGTCAGGGATGGTTGGCCTATGTCTAATTTCAGCAATGAACTGGTGTTTAGAATCGAAAGGTAATTTACAAGTATTGGAAAACATGGCCAGACTGTGAGCATGTAAGTTGTGCTTCCTAGATACTACTGTAAGCTGAGTTTCCAAGAAAGTATTAAGAATCTCTACAATTGTTCCTCTATAGTATCCTAATCTAGGATCTCTAGTAAGGTACTTTCCTTTAATCTGATTAATAATTAATTTTGAATCACCTATAATAGAAACTCTAATTTCTCCTAGCTTTTTTACAAGTTTAAGTCCTAGCAAAAGAGCTTCATACTCTGCCATATTATTGGTGCATTTAAAATTCAGCCTGTAGGCATGGCCTTCAGCATGGTCATTTTCTAAGTTATGCACCCAAATTCCTACCCCTACCCTTAATTTATTGACTAAACCATCAAACTCTAAGTGCCAAAGAATTTAATGGACATAATCAGTGTTATGGGTAGTGGGAGTTTATTTAACTAGGGGCTTCAGTTTTTCATTCTCATCAAGTTTATTTTTGTCATCTAATTAGTCATTTGTATCTAAAATTTCCTGGATCTGAACACTCGTTTTTCCTATTTTAATTTCTTTTGGTTTTGTTTTTAAAATTTATTCATTGTTGGCAGGATTGATTTCGGCATTATATAGAATAAATGAATCCATATCTGAATGTACTAATTAGATAAGGAAATTTTGTGGTTTCTCCTGGCTACTTACTACATATTTCATTAATGTCTCTCAGTATAGCTCCTTGGGTTGGCCGAAAATAGAGATAGTAGCATAATACATGTTCAACTATAGTGATCCTTGAAGTTTAGCACCCCAAGACCTAGATAATAACATTCCATATTTTGGAGGAATATCTACTACTACTATATCCATCAAGATTGTTTTAGCATGGTACTGAACTAAAGAAATACATGTCTTTTATTAACCCTAAACATCTCACTTGGCTTGAATCAAAAGAAAAGAAATCTTTATAAGGTCTAGTGATGTCATGGTCTAATTTCTCCATTATAGACTTGGGAATTAAGTTGTGAGATGCCCCAGAATCAAACATGGCATTGTGGAGGATTTTGTCATGAATATTTAAACTCACATAGAGGGGAGAAACACTTCCTTCCAAGTGTCTCCCATTCACTTCAAGGCCAAAGATTAGTTTTGGTTGGTCATCAAAAACATTCACAGAGTCTTCGGTTCTAGTGATTTTAAGTGATTTATTGACTTGTTCTCGGTAGGCATCATGTTTAGCTAACTCAGGCAGTGAAACAACTACCTTTAGTTTTCCTACTTCGGCTTCCAGATTGAAAGGTTTTTCAGTTTGGGCTTTAGTGTTTCGAACAGTTGGATTCTCTCTATTTTCTGGGTTTTTAGTGTTTTTGTCTTTTTCAAGAGTAGAGTCAGCATTTACATTTTCTCCTAAATTAACTTCTGGAGGTTCTTCCACAGTTGCCTTAGAGGTAAGGGGAATGGAAGAGTCTCCATTATTCTATTAATTGTCAGACACATCTACTATTATGGGATTAGAAGGGTTATTATTAGGTCTAGACAAAATTTGTACATGTGGAGGTACTGCTTTACCTTTGACAGGCTGTTTTGGACCTTTCTGTTTGTTGATATCAGGAACATCAATTCTTCTACTTCTCAAATTATACTGTTTGTGCACTTCGTAGATACCTGTGTCATATCCCTCCTTAAAGTCAAATGATTCTCCTGACTAAGTTTGAAATTGTTTGAGAATATGAGCCTCTTGATCTTCTTGAGTTAGAAAAGCTTCTCCTTCATTATTAAGTCCCATTAGATTTATCTGAGTATCTTCAGGGGGATCTTGGGAGCTGGAAGCTTCTATGTAATTTTGTTGGAAAGGGGTTCTAGTGTTCTGATCTGGACTAGTTTTCCCAGTGTTTTGATTTTGGGTTTTTAAGAAATTGGGATTCCTCCCTATATTGGCCGGATGACCCTCCCAAGGTGATTTTCTTTCTATTGTTTCTACTCTATCCCATAATCTTTCCATTCCTTTGATTATAGCATCTAGTTTCTGTTCCACAGGTGAAGATTCTTCTTTCAGTGGTATCCTTCTTTCACTTCTAACCTTGGCACGTTTTGACATCAGATTAGCCTCAACACTGACAGCTATACTTTGCATTTCTTCTAAAGTTCTGGGGGCTCTTTCCCTTAGCTGAAGAGCCATATCTGAAACAAATCCATCTGGGAACTTGATCATGGCTAAATTAGGTGGGGGTCTGAGGTTTTAAGGAATTGCATTGTAAACAACATTAAACCTAGTGCAGTAATCTTGCACAGTTTCTCGGGTTCCTCTCTTAAGGTTTTCATACTTTGATAAGATCTATAGAGGATCTTTCTCTTCTTCTCCCAATGATCTAAGAATTGTGTATAAAGGGTGTCTAGGCTATCTATGCTATTTGCCCTTAAATCCCTAAACCAAGTTCTAACTTCACCTGTTAAACTTTGGACAAATATCCACATTCTAACATCAACAATATCAATCTCATATATTTCAAAATAATAAGTCATTTTTTTGGTATGTTGTTGAATTGTGTAGGTGCCAGTGCCATCGAATTGAGTGATTTTACTTTGATAATCTTGGGGTATGGCACCCAAGTCAACAGGTAAAACAAGAGGGGTATACCTGTTTTCCATGGCTGTAGGTATTGCTGTAACAACAGATGGGGTAGGAGTAACAATGGGAATGTGAGTTGTAGATGGAGGGGTAGAAGGAGGTGTTTGTGGTGGAGTGGTTTGGGGTTGAGATGTGTGAGGGAAAAGGGAGGAACTTGCAGAAGCAGCAGTGATTGTAGAGGGATCAGATGTTCTTTCAGAAGTGAGTTCAGATTGTATTGAATTCTGTAAATGTCTATTAATTGAAACACTGACAGCATCAAATTGTAATTCTTCAATAAATATTGGGTCTGGAACCAAGCAGGGCAATTCAGTGTCAGAGAATGTTACAAGCAAATAGGTCTCAAATTTCTCATCAAAAGGCTCGTCCTCAAGATAAATCAAAATCACAGGGCAGGATCTTGATCTGCAGATGGGCCGAGAACTAGCAGTACTTTCTTAGCTTTCCTATCTCCTAAGAATTTTGGGAATCAAATTGGGGTTCTCAAACACAGGTGGTGGATTTGGATCAGGATTTGACCTAGTGTAACGAGTCCTTTCTGAAGCCAGATTTCTTGGTTTTGATATTCTAAATTAATATCAACAACAACTTCTGTGACTTCTTTAAGATGTTTTAGATTTGAATTAAAAACCTTCCTAAAGATTTGTTTAACTGGGGAACTCGTTCATGTTCAGTTCATAAACTAGACTGGAGATAGACTAAAGCAGCATTCATCTACTTATGCCTTGCAAAACAAGAATAGTTCAAAGGCCACCTGGCTAACTTCAGGCTCCATCTGTAGTTTATAAAGTAAATGGTAATAATAACAAATTTCTAGTCCCTAGTGGAGTCGCCACTATGTTAACACTCAAATTTTCCTAGAAGTTGTAAAAAGGGGAAAGGGGTCCGAGGTAACCACAAACCAATCTTTTAGATACAGAATCTAGCCAATCTGTATCCAGAGAGGGCTTTCTCTTTAAGTTTTAACTTTGTTTATAAGGTTTTAGACTAGTTATTAGAGCTTGGGATTTTGTTTGAATTTGTTGGTGAAATTCAACAACAGAGGGGTAGAACTGAATAGTTTAGTCCATTAGGCTAATGGACTCAGGGAAAATGGCTCAACTGGATTTGGTTTCTCAATAAAAGATGGCTTCACAGGGCAAGGTAGCTGAACAGAGAAAAAATAGAGACTCGAAAGATGGAATGGGCTTAAAAGGGTTGGAGGGCAATTAAGAATCCTTCAACATGCTTTATGAGAGTAGAACATAACTAATTACCAATAAAGAGAAATTAAGAATTCTTTACTAAATGATTAAAATGGATAAAGTAGGAAACAGGAGCAATTAAGAATTCACTATTTATACTAGTTTGGAAGAAAACATTGAGAAAAAAAACGATTGAAGACAGATTGTCCTTAATCACTTTTTGAATTATTCTTTTTCATTTAATATTCAGATATGGAATATAATGACTATAATAAACCAACAAAGATTAACACATAAGATATAAGATACTTACTTGTTTGATGTCCAACACATGAATCCTGTGAAAAGTCCTTTACATCAATTCTTCATCCAGCCAGCCATGAAAAATTTGTCCAACAACACTTTTTGTTCCAAAATAATCAGTTTTACAGCAACGTCAAGGAATCCACCCTCAATACTCTAAACGAGGGAGTATTTCTACACAAACTTTACAATAAAAATATCTCATAACAAAGTGAGATATAAACTAAGATGACTAACTAGAAGTTACATGAAGATAGGGCCAAATAGTCTCATAGATAACAGATAGAGGCAAACGGATGGTTTGCTGTCCCTATTCTTGAGAGTGTGCTAGAGTTAGGCTCTATGATTTGGCCTCCTGTTCTCTTTGATGTAACTCTATGTTCGTTGCTCTGTTTTTATCTTCTTACTGATACGCTTTACCTGCATCTTATACTCTTTACCTGTTGATATTTGTTTATCCTCTTTCACCCCCATTAATTGTAGTAAATAACCAAAATTTACTTTTTACCAAAGAGAAATTACAAAATTTCTAACATCTCTTCCCACAATTTTGGCTGTGGTATTCTGGTTTTCCAAAGTTTTCTAAGGGTTTCATCTATTTCAATGTACCTAAAATGGGTAGGCTGAATAGGAAACAAGTGCTTTATTTCATGCTCAACATAGAACAGATTCTTTAGACTGTCATAGAGAACTCTGCCTGTAGGGAGTGCTTTTATTCTTGATGCACTTGTTGATGAAATTGCTTGATTACCTACATATTGATTCAATTTATCCACATAATCTATATGCCTCATTAATTTGTCATTAATAACTAAAGGACTAGGTAACCCTTTACTCTACAAAATACCAAATCTCTCCCTAAAAGCGTTAATCTCCTCCTGCATATCATGGCATCTTCTTTCTAAATTTTTCATCATAGTCCTTTTTTTTAATACCCTTTTGACTTCAAGAATGGTGTCTTTTCTGTCTTCAATGCCTAGTTCTTGAAGCTGGTACTTATTCTTGTTATTCAAACAATGTATGAGCCTGGTGGCTTCCTCATGCATTTTTCCTAATTTTTCTATTGTCTTCTGAATCTCTTCTTGGGCTGCCTTTACCAACTCTATTTGCTCAAAAATTATTTGGATTGATGGCCAAACATCATTTATTGACTGAATGATGTTGGCCCAAAGAATTTTCTTAATTTCTACTGGAGGATTATCAAACGTAAGATCCTTTTCTGATGATTTCACTTTGATTTCTAATCCTTTAATATCTCTTGATTTTTATGCAACATTTATCTTTGAGATATCATATTTTTTCTCTAAGTTAGCATACTGCTCTTTTACCTTATTTAGCTCTAAAACTTGTAGTTTCATGTCCTCTATTGATTTTATAAGTTCCTATGTGCTCAAATTGGCAGTACTGCCCTGTGTTGTTCATGCTGCTCCTGTTGTTGTTGTAACTACTTCTGTAGTTGGACCTATGACTGCCTCAATTGTCGCTGCTAGAATATTTGGTGCCAGAGTTATACAAAGAGTTGAAGGGACTATAGTTGAGACTATTGGTATCACATTGGGAGGCTAAGAGGTCAACTCCCCTGCTTGTCCTTTAATGATTTCTCTAATGCTTGCTCTGTCTCATTCAATCGTTCATTTAGTTTTAAGAGTAAATCCATCAGTTCTTCTTCAGAATTTTGCTTCATGATCTCATCAGTCTCTGGGTGCCTTGAAGGAGGCAACTTTAGCTTCTTCCTCAAGGCAGAAATATCTTCATCTTTTTTTTTTATTAATGATTCTACACCTTTCACATCTATGGGATCATGTACCAATCCAATAATTATTTCTTCTAAAAATTTTATTCTGTTATCTTTGGCCTGTGAGGAGGCTTTCTCTAGATGTAATTGAGCAGTTGTATTATTCAGAGAATTCTCCAGTCTTTGGGCCATCATAGCTTAACCAGTCAGTGTGGAATAAGTCATTTCTCCCGTTTGTTTGTGCAACTCAATCTGGTCCAAAGGATGAAGGTCTAATGCCATAACTTCAAAATTGGTTCTGAGATAATCTATTGCTGATTGAGGCTATGGTCCCTTGGGTTTAAAGTAACTCATTATCATTTTGCCCTCTTTGATGTCATAGGCTGACATCAGTGTGTTTTGATTAGAGGGAGCCATTTTCAAATATTGATTGTAAACTTGAAGCCTCAATGGATCATTTCTAGCTTTTATTTCTGTAAATGTTTTCTTGATATTTGAGGCATCTTGCCCTAGCAGCTTGAAAGATGATACCTCTACACTTTGTTGTCTTTCTAGCTCTTGTCTCTATGAGCTAGTGGATGTTCCCCCTCCTGGAAAAGTTTGGTAACATCTCTTCCCACCATTTTGGTTGTGGTATTCTGGTTTTCCAAATTTTTCTAAGGGTTTCATCTATTTCGGTGCACCTGAAAAAGGTAGGCTGAATAGGAAACAAGTGCTTTATTTCATGCTCAACATAGAACAGGTTCTTAAGACTGTCATAGAGAACTCTGCCTGTAGGGAGTGCTTTTATTCCTGATGCACTTGTTGATGAACTTGCTTGATTACCTGCATATTGATTCAACTTATCCACATAATATATATGCCTCATTAATTTGTCATTAATAACTAAAGGACTAGGTAACCCTTTACTCTACAAAATACCAAATCTCTCCCTAAAAGAATTAATCTCCTCCTGCATATCATGGCATCTTCTTTCTAAATTTTACATCAAAGTCCTTTTTGTTAATACCCTTTTTACTTCAATAATGGTGTCAGTTCTGTCTTCAATGCCTAGTTCTTGAAGCTGGTACTTATTCTTGTTATTCAAACAATGTATGAGCCTGGTGGCTTCCTCATGCATTTTTCCTAATTCTGCTCTTGTCTTCTGAATCTCTTCTCGGGCTGCCTTTACCAACTCTATTTGCTCAAAAATTATTTGGATTGATGGCCAAACATCATTTATTTACTGAATGATGTTGGTCCAAAGATTTTTTTTAATTTCTACCAGAGGCTTATCAAACGTAAGATCCTTTTCTAATGATTTCACTTTGTTTTCTAATCCTTTAATCTCTCATGATTTTTATGCAACATTTATCTTTGAGAGATCATATTTTTACTCTAAGTTGGCATACTACTCTTTTACCTTATTTAGCTCTAAAACTTGTAGTTTTATGTCCTCCATTGATTTTATTAGTTCCTCTGTGCTCAAATTGGTAGTATTGCCCTGTGTTGTTCTTGTTGTTCCTGTTGTTGTTGTACCTACTTCTGTAGTTGGACCTATCACTGCCTCAGCTCTGGCTGCTGGAATATTTGGTGCCAGAGCTATACCAAGAGTTGAAGGGACTACAGTTGAGACTATTGGTATCACATTGGGAGGCTAAGAGGTTGACTCTCCCTACTTGTGCTTTAATGATTTCTCTAATGCTTGCTCTGTCTCATCCAATCGTTCATTTAGTTTTAAGAGTAAATCCATCAACTCTTCTTCAGATTTTTTGCTTCATGATCTCATCAGTCTTTGGGTGCCTTGAAGGAGGCAACTTTAGCTTCTTCCTCAAGGCAGCAATATCTTCATCTTTTTTTTTTATTAATGCTTCTACACCTTTCACATCTATGCGATCATGTACCAATCCAATAATTATTTCTTCTAAAAACTTTATTTTGTTATCTTTGGCCTATGAGGAGGCTTTCTCCAGATGTAATTGAGCAGTTGTATTATTCAGAGAATTCTCTAGTATTGGGGCCATCATAGCTTTACCAGTCAGTGTAGAATAAGTCCTTTCTCCCGTTTGTTTGTGCAACTCAATCTAGTCCAAAGGATGAAGGTCTGATGCCATAACTTCAAAATTGGTTCTTAGATAATCTATTGTTGATTGAGGTTGTGGTCCCTTGGGTTTAAAGTAACTCATTATCATTTTTCCCTCTTTGATGTCACAGGCTGACATTGGTATGTTTTGATTAGAGGGAGCCATTTTCAAATATTGATTGTAAACCTGAAGCCTCAATGGATCATTTCTAGCTTTTATTTCTGTAAATGTTTTCTTGATATTCTAGGCATCTTGCCCTGACAGCTT
Source organism: Pinus taeda (assembly GCA_000404065.3). NCBI lineage: Eukaryota > Viridiplantae > Streptophyta > Pinopsida > Pinales > Pinaceae > Pinus > Pinus taeda. The sequence continues at coordinate 111,317 of APFE030318947.1, forward strand.
GAAAGATGATACCTCTACACTTTGTTGTCTTTCTAGCTCTTGCCTTTGTGAGCTAGTGGATGTTCCCCCTACTGGAAAAGTTTGCTAGCTCTCTACCCTTTCTCTTCTCTGGCTATCTATAGTCTCTTCAACAAATTCCTCCTCTGAAAGGGGATTTAGTCTTTTCCTTTTTGTACTAGGCTATCTTGAAGGTCCATTGGCAGGGGTAGCTATTTCCCTGTCTCTCTTTTTATTTCTTTCCTCAATTAGGGGATTTTGCAAAATTGGAGTTTCTCCTACACTGGCCTGAGTGGGAGAAGTTTGTATTTGAGCCTGTTCTTTGGAAGTTTTAGGCTGCCTAGACATTGTAGGCTATTTTGTGACTTGAATTCTGGTCTCTAATTCCTTGCCTTTTACTGTCCCTGTGGTTGGTGTACTGGTTTCCTGTGAAGGTTGCTGAGATGTTCTAGCAGTAGATGCACCAATTCTTGATCTTTTTACCTACCCAAAAGAATCTAAGTCAAGTGTTTTCTCAATATCTCTCATAACATTCTCAATATTGGCTTGTTCAGTATCATTTTCTACTAGGGTCCCTTCCCTCCATTCATCCATATCTACAAACTGTTCAATCTCTGCAATCCTATGGTGAATGTATGGTGACAATCTGTTCTTACTTCTTCTATCACAGATAACGTTGTTAGGGTCATATGGTATCCACCAGAAACTTTTTTGTAACTTAATATGATCTTCTAAAAATTTTTCTGCTTCTTTCCAGACCTCCCTAGTGTTGCAGACAAAAGGGCCTAGCTGATTCTTGATTCTAAGCTGAAGTTTCTTCTTGGCATTATAAAAATGGAAAAGGTCTGCATTTATCATTTGCCTGAAATATTCCAATGCAAAGAGTCTCATTAGAACATACATTGGTAGCTTAAAAGGACAGAGCTTACACCCATATATCATAATTTCTGTATGGTTCTTATATAGGTACTAATCACCTATCCTGTATTGCTTGGAGGGCTGAAGTATCTTCTTAATATCACCACTGATCCTAGGAGGGGAAACTCCTGTCAATAAGGTGATTGCTGGATGACCAAACTAATCAATGAACTCATTGTAGCAGTAAGGTGACTCAAAGGAAGCATGGAATATGGGACTCCAAAAAATAACAGACCTTGGATTTCCTTTGGTATTAAGTTTCATGACAGAGAATGGAAAGTTTTTTGACTGATAATACAACATGAGATGATATATGAAGGTAGTATACTTGAAAACTCTTTCATTGTCCAATCTTAAGAACTAGTCATGAATCTTGTTAGCAATGTAGGAGGCATAATCATACTTAACAGTAGGGGGTTGTACAGGAGTAAAAATTGACAACAGCACTAAGGTTACCTCATCAACATACTCACTAGTGTTGAAACCCATAACTAAAGATATCATATCAACAATAATTCTTTCCACCTTTGTAAAGAAGGTTTGAAGATAAGGAGGTGGGCCCTTGGGTTGATGTTTCTGTAACATGAAAGTCTGATAGATGCGGTTCAGTTCCGACTGAGACAATTGAGTGGATTTATCAAGAAAATATCCCATAGAAATGGCAGTGAGAGCTTGAATGGAGTGGAATTGCACCATTTCATTGATGGATTGAGCAGTTATTGGAAAGAGGATTGTTTGGCTTAGGAACATAACTACTCTGAGGTTAGGGTCGTAATTGGCCTGGCATTGATGAATTATATCAGGGAAAACATGGACTGAGGGGAGGAAACACATAGGAAGGTTAGATTCCCACAGTCCTAAAATGTCAGAGCCATTCAGATAATTGTCTCTAGCTTGGCAAAAGACTTTAAGATGGTTTCTATCAGTGGATTAGTCTTTTATTTGGAAGTCTTTATCCTAAAGAGGAAGATAGTCTAAATCTTTGTGAGGAGCATTCATGGGTGTAACATTCAGAGCTACAGGAGTTTCCATTTCTAGTTCTTGTGGATTTAGAAAGGAAATTTTAGGTTTTCTCTGAGAACTGGGAAAAACAACGGGTGTGGGAATTTATATGGTGAAAGAAAGACTGAATTGTACTGAAATTGAGTTCTTTTATGTGGAATTGCAGTGTAAAATGTGAACTTGCAGGGTTTCGCGGAAACTAGATAAATACCTATGTTCGGGGAGTGAATAGAGCAATAATAGGTGTTGATAGTGCTAGCAAGTTTCGTGCTACATCGGCTGCGAGTTTCTTAGCAAGGTGAAATTGGAAACCTCAAACAGCTGACTTGGACGTTCTTTGCATGGGAGCATAAGTTTGCAGTACATAACAATGAAAATGACGTTTGCTAGTTTTATTAACAAAGTCAAAGTTGGCGAGGGTTTTTGGTTTTCGGGAAGATGATGTGCGTGGGATTGAAGTGACATTTTTTCGTATGCGGGAGAGTGGTAAGCGGTTTCATATCGCACTGCTTTTAGGGATGGGCAGTAATTAGCCCTGGACCAGTGATTCCACAAGATTCTTGACGCGTGGAAGATGCACTGTGCGGAAACCGCTTGGTGATCACCCATTAACGCACGATCACAAAGTGGTGCATGATATCGTTAATAGTCGTTGGATGTGGGATGTGTGATCTGACGGCTGATGGGAGGCGCGATGCAGTGGGGTTTAATCAGTGGCGGGCCTAACACCATTAGGGATTAATTAATCATATCGGGGTTATCGTGAATAGACGGGGAGGTTATTAATTAACCATGAGGGTTAATTAATCCCTTTTCATGCAAAGGGTGGGTTAGGCTATTAACTAGTTACAGTTAACTAGTTAATCCCAATTAAAATGTATTTATGGTTATAAATTAACCAAAGGGGCGGTATATATAGTAATTTGAGGATTTTTAATAATTTAAATAATACGGAAAATGGGTGAATATGGGTGGGATTTATATAATATAAGTTAGAAATTAATATGAAAAATGTATTGAAAAAGTGCTAAGTAAAAACATTAGAATTGTGCATTTAACTTAGGCTTAAATGGAAAAGGGGTTTTTATGTGATATTGTGTATTTTTCCTAAGTAAAATAGGATTTTACTTAGGAAAAGACTTGTGAAGTTAAATGAATGATTTATGGATGGTTTTAAGCACTTAGGCTTTTTTAAATTATGGGGCCGAGGGTCCGTTCCCTCCAGAAGTCAGAGAAATGCTCTGAGCCCCTCCAATTTAGCAAATACCTTAACACTTAGGGGAAATTAGTGAATAATTAGGGAAAATGAGAAGAGGAGTTGATTATTCTAACTTTGCTTTGCTTGAAATTCTTTCAATGTACTACATGCCTTGGCCTTGTGATGAAAGTGATAAATAAACACATTTAGAGACATCATTCATCACATATGATTCTGCAACATCAACTACCTACCCTACCTACTTTACCCTAGCATTTTTACTTCTTTATTTGGGTGCACTTGGACTAGAAAACCCTTATCAAATCTTCAGTTTCTTTTACATGGCAAAACCTATCTAAATTTGCACTTATTACATCTAAGGGCTTAGGTTAAACTGTTGAGCTCCTTTTTATTTACTCCACCTATCTACTTATGTGCCAAGATTACACTGTTTGGTCATATATTTATTCTCTATTTCTACAGCATAAAATTGAAAAATGAATTAGCCAAGTTTAAACAGTTTGACTATTCATGAATTGTGGCATAAGTGACAAGCTGCACACAATTTTTCATTACATAAAGTGAAAAAGTAGTGGCATTTAGACTTGCACACTTTCCTAGTCTTTTTTTTTTTATTGGGGTTCATTTTCTTTCATTTTTTCAAACATTTTTATTCTTTTTACCCTTTGATTTTTCTTTTAGGGTATACCCTCTTTACATTTTTTAAATTTTTTGATTTTTTTGAAAATATGGAAAACCTTTGCAGCACGAAAAGGTATGAACATATTACAGAGCTCATCAAGTCAATCATGACATATGACACCTATTGGTATAGGGGTCTAACAGGGTGAAAATGGATGTTTGTATGTTTATCTTTCATACCATTTACTACGTCAATTTTCCTCTACGTAAGATTGTTATCTCCTTTACAATGAGCTCTACATCCAATGTAGAAAACCCTTCCTATGATAACCTACCATCACATTGTATACATCTTTCAATCTGTACCTTTATCTAGTCATGATTTTTTGCAATGTACATATGTAGTGCATCCCACTCTCAATCAAATTTATCAGAAAATCATAATTCACTAATGAATATTAGTTACCATGGTCAATATTAATAGTTGGTGAATGAATAAAAATTAAATAAGTATAATATAATAACAAACGAAAAGTTATATGTATTATAAATAATCTCCACAGTAAATATTTAATCACCTCTCACTTTTCTTATTCTACCTTTCCCAAATTGGTGCTCCCCTTCACATTATTTGATGGGTTTCACATCCAAAATGTGATCTATCATGCATAGTTCCTACTAATTTAGGAATATAATGACTAATATACGCCATGGATTGATATATCATATATTCCTGCACCATAAAACCCTCATGGCATGCTCTTTTTCTAACTAAATCCTTCAATCATTTCAAGTGCCTCTCCACCATCCACATTGACATTGTGTGTACAGGTCCACGCAATTAAATCTCTTCAACTTGTTGTATGAGATAGTGTTCTTGTGCATTGAAATATTTTAGAGGTATAAACTTTTTTCATTTCACACATTAGCCATGGAATTTATCTCTTCCGATACTTTATATCTTCTTTATGGATTTATTTAAATGACAACCATCTACAGATGATACAAGCAAATAACATGTTTCAGAAAAACATAATATATTACATTACAAGTAGAACACATGTCATCAATTTGAATAACAAATTAAAAAAACACTTTGCATATAAATCGCTACTTACCTCATCTCTTTCCCAAGATCATATATAATTTTTTTAACATTGTTGTCGTATCCATATGGGAGAGATAGAGGTAGAACATATTGTAACAATAAAAATTGATTGTTATTTATTTAATCCAAAGTAGAAAGAAAAAACTATGAATATGTATACCAATATAGAAATATATATAACAAGATAATTACGTTAATGAAGGTATGCCAATCATGTGTTTTTAACCCACCAAATTCACCTTTCTTTGTTAAGATATATTTTATGGTAGAAGAAAAACCTGTGGGAAATGTAGTTATTTGAGTGGCCTCTTTTACATCATTGCTTTGATTCTCTGTCAATAACCATGGAGCTGCTTTGGTCTCCATCACTATTTGATCAAATCACACTTTAAATTGCATTATTGGCTTCCTGAATGTCACTACAAATTTTGATGATTCTTTCTTTATCCCTCCTACCATCTATGATTTTCCATAATGTTTTTGTCACATTATTGCCAATATGCATTTTATCAAACCAATGAATTATTGATGATTCTTTCTTTATCCCTCCTACCATCTATGATTTTCCATAATGTTTTTGTCACATTATTGCCAATATGCATTTTATCAAACCAATGAATTATTCTTAGGTCCTCATAGTAGGGAAACTTCATGAATTGAGTGGGATAAATTTTCATACCTCTTTAAAGCCCATTATTGATATCTTCACAACCTTCATGATGAACCATAGAAGAAATCACAACAATAATTATCAAATGGGGAAAAATAAATTATATATAAAAAGATATATATTCAAAACATTACATATATGATACATAAAAAAATTCATACCTTGTAGATTTCTATTATATTCCAACTTCCATAGGTGAGGTGTCATTCTTCGCGGTTTTAATCCAAAATATTCTTTCCTACTGAAAATATGTTTTACAATAGTGCAATATGTATGGTTCTTATAGAGGAAGTGCCTATAATTATCAAACACCCCCTTTCCTAAACTTTTTGAGTGATGAGATTTCATCTTAGGACCACAAACTAGACATGCAAATTTACCCTTTGTATAAAAACTTGCATTAAGAGATGAATTAATGTCAATTATATGGAGGGATTATTTAAAAAACATGCATGATGTATTCAAATAATTATATACTATTAAAGTGCAATATTGGAATGTTACATACCACAAAAATGTATTAATCCTAGGGCATCATGAATTTTCCATACAAGTATTCCATGGAATTGAAATTTCTTCCACCTTATTGATTCATAGATATCATACATAGTGATGTCGACCCATAACTTTACTAAATCATCAATAAAAGGCTCGATATGTACATCCATATATTTAACTTGGTACTTACCTAGTAATTGCTTAAAATTACACATAACTACTACCATGATATCTATGTATATAAGTAAATAAAATATAAGATATTATGCAACAAACAAGACAAATGAAAATGTTACATTTGAAACATTTATGTGAACAAATACCTAGAACAATCATTGTCAACAATAAGTGATCCCTCTTTATTGACATTCAAGGAGGAAGGTTTTTGTTGATAACAAAATTTGCCTACACTGAGTAAATATACCTGATCTCTCCAAACAGATTAACACCATCAACTAATAATGAAAACCTAACATTACGAGGTTCATCATTAAAATGCAACCATTTTTCCTCAGTTTCCCTAAAGCAAAACTATTTACAGGCATTCAAAGAACATCATATCCACTTCTCTTCCATGCATGGTAATCCAAAATTTGTTCTATGCTTTCACACTTGAACAATTGTTGCAAACATAGAATTATGGGAATATGATGAAGAACGTTTCGAGGTGCCTTTTTTGTTATTTAAGTGGCTTGATATCTACTACTTTGACATTACAGGTAATTTTTTTTTTTTTTATGCATGTAGTCCATAATATATAATATGATCATTAAGACATGCATCTATAGCTTGATACTCCATTCCAATTTCTTTCATAATGAAATATAAAACTTATTATGCACAAGGTAAAATATTTGATGATGGTAACCAAATTTCATCTAACAATCTACAACATAAAAAATCAGCAGTTAGTGTACAAAATATTAATCGTAAATATTCGATTCTTATTTTACACATTAATTAACACAAAAAAAGGAAAAGAATCAACCTTTATGTATAATATGTGATGAAACATATTACATACCTTAGGATTTGTGTCATACAAGTTTTTGACAAACCATTCAAAACTTTTATGTTCACCAACAACAATGTAGTAGAGAGAGGATTTGATATTGAGCCTTAAATTGGTGTCAGTTCCTTTTATAGCAAAGGTTCATCAAGAATATTATCATCATTGTCCTCATCCTGATCATTGACTAGTAGAGAAAACAAGTCTTGGATCAATTTATTTGTCCCATCATATTGAACTATGTTATTATTTTCATCTTCTTCCATTAGATCATTAACTTGATCTTTGGTATTTTCTCCATGTTCCCTAAGCTTGTACAACATTTCTACTACTATTTGGGGCACTCGAACACCAACTAGCGGTCCAACTTGACTTTATAATTACAAACAATCATGTAAAATTAGTCTACATAATAAATATTATAATAATATAAAATTTCACAAATACAATTAATATAAACACAATATGTAATGAATATATTGCTTACCAAGGGTTTCTATTCCTTCATTCCCCCTTCAATGTGACCATGTTTCCTAAATTTATTTTAGCTATTTGTCTTAAAACATTACATGACATAAAGCCCCCGCATTAAACACAAGGGAAACGATATCTCTCATCATCCCCTTTATACATCATACATTACATACATACATACATATATAGAATTATATTATATACATAATATACATATATATATATATATATATATATATATATATATATATATATATATATATATTATTATATTATATATATATATTAATATATATAATATATATAATATTATATTATATCTTAAAAACCAATGTAGTTATAGTGAAAATGTCACAACATCTCTTAAAAGATACATATTTATAATTGTACTTACTATCATAATTTTGATGATAGCTGACCATGTCAAAGTTGACTAGTCAAAAAGTGACCCATCATTCCATTAATAGCTCAATGGATAGGAAAAAAGAATTTTTTTCCATATTGCGATGATCGTAAGGTACCATCACCCTTATGGTGATATGAAGAATAATATTATGATTATGATGATTTCAAGATATGTTGTCAAAACACTGATGAAATTGGGTCGATTAAAAAACAAGTATATTAATTCTTATAATTTTCGATGCTATGACCAATTTTACCTGTACCATTTTACTATTTTGTTGGAATTTATTACTATATATAGTAGTGTCAGTACATGTCATGAAAATTCCTACATAAATTACCACATTAAGAATTTCAAAAGTTTTGTTAGCATAATATTCTTTTTGAGGAAGTAGTTCTACAAGAGTGAAGAAAAAGAAAGGATACAAAGTGGTTTATTTTATGCATTTATTTAGGAGCTGTCTCAATATAATCCTTTTGTTTTACTAATCCATATGGTACCACTCTCTCATAAGTTTCTTTTTTCTAGTCAACCTACTCACCCCATTACCCACTACCTATCTCAATAGCCCCAACAAGTAGCCTTGATCACATTGGTACAAGTCTCTAGTAATCCTTTTCTTGTGTGGAATAATTCACCCTATTACCCCACAACTATTTCACTAACCCTAGCTAGTATCTATGATCACATTGCTACTAGTATCTATTGATTTTTTTTCTCATGCTCTCCATCTCAATGGCTATGTTAACCCATGATTATAGCACCTACATTGATAAAATGGAAATTATATGTGATGAATTGTATAACAAATTAGATAAAACTCAATTTTATATAAAGAAAAACTTTCCTATAGTTAATGCCAAACCAAATAAACTTGAATCACTACCATACCAACTTTCTCAACTTATAACTCAAATCAAGGAACAACCATATCTCCTAAAGGTAGTCGAATCATCCATTTCTATGGGTCCTCACTCCAACATGTTGGCACAAAAGAGTCATTAGGGGGGAAGACCTTAGGATAAGGCATGGAGGGCCAACAATGGATAATTGTAGTCTAGGACAACACTAACATTTCCACCTTACCCAGATGGTAAGGAGTCTCACCCGAGGCGTGTTGCGACAAAAACTAATAAGGGTTCATCATGGATTCTGTTAGCACCTAAATCTGCCTCAGGCTGAAAGAAGGCAAAATTCAGGGTAACCAAAAACCACGCTCAATCTGGTAGCTAGCCCTACCAAAACAAGAGAGGGATCTATTCGGGTCACACTCAGTGAATAGATGAATGAAAAGGACTGAGATGACTTTCAAACGATGTATTTATCTTAGGCTAGTAAGTGGAAATGAATATAAGAAGTGATTTTTGTGAATGATTGTGTTTCTGGGATGTTATGGGACCATTCAACTTCAATGAACAAAGAATTTAACATGAAGGTACAGATTATTTCGTGAGGCAAGGTAGGCTGAAAGCATAGAAATTTAGTTTTGAAATATGGCGGAATGGAAATATTGATTAAGAAGGTGAAAAGGGCATGGGTGACCTGAATCCTTTTCAACAGAAGAATGAACACTGTATATGAAATTTTCCCACAGGTAAAGCAATAGAATTGAATTCTACCTAATCTCACTCGAAAAATTTCACCAGAAATGGATACAAAATGAAACTATGGAACATAACAAAGAAATGGAGAGAATGATTAAGAAGGTGGAAAGGGCATGGACAACATGAATCCTTTTCAACAGAAGAATGAAACACTGCACATGAAATTTTCCCACAGGTAGAGCAATAGAATTGATTTCTACCTGATCTCACTCGAAAAATTTCACCAAAAATGAATGAGAAATGGAATAAAAAACATAACAAGATACATATGAAACATAAGAGAAACACTTTCTATACACACAACCACAGGAATCTCATGAAACGGAGCCACTGCTTTCCATTAATTCTCTGTAAAAATATACAACGCAGAAAAAAAGTTTCTTTCCCACAGTCTCCTAGATGTTACAAGCCAACCAACCCTTTGCAAATAACTTGCATACAATATATATAATGTGTGAGGAAGAGATAGAACACCCAGGGGTTGGGAAGTTACCCAAATCATTTCGAAATGGAGATGGAGATCCAACCATCAGCGACAGGTGCAACGCTCTCAAGCATGACATTTGGCGGGGGTGACCCTTTGCATTCTTTTGCCACTTGGATGGATGCCCATATAGAGAGAAAAATCTTTAAATGCCACTTTTGGTGCCAAAAAAACTGAAGTGTAGATAATCGGGCCCACTTGGAGAAGTCGCGACCCAAAATTTTGCGAAACGGGAGCAAACTGGGCAAAATTTCCTCTGTGCACTGCGCACTTTTCTCTGTGTGTCACGCTACTTTTGGGCCTATTTTGGGGCACTTGCAGATGTCCAAAATGTGCCCAATTGGGCTTGTTGGAAAGCTTGGCCTGTCTATTTTCTAACCCAACTAGAATTTCTGAATTTGAAGCTCATTTACCCCTCCAAATCTTCATTCTCCCAAGACTACTTTCTGTGTGTCCAAAAAGTGGCTGAAAGGCCATTTTTGGGTGTTTTTTGACCTTTAGGAGACCCAAAACTTATCAAAATTTCTAGCCCGAACACCAGTAGATGTATTTTTCAATGATGAATCCAAATATTCAAACTTTTTCTCGATTGGAGTGCTAGAATTTTAGCGCTGCGCAGGGTGCACGAAGGGTAGGGAGAAAATCCCTGTTTTTCACCCAAAAATTTCCCTATGACCAAAATTTGCCCAATTTTTTTGAGGTTTGGGCTGGAAGTTCTCTATGGGGTGCTTTGCTGAGTCAAGGAGTCCTCAGCCAAGATCCTGAGCCTATCTTGCTCTTTTTCCCTTTTTCCCTTTTTGTGGCTTTCCTCAGTTTTGCTTTCAAACTCCTTATTCGGGCTCTCAAACTCAAGTTCAGTGCCCTGTAATGACGAGCCATGTGCCTCAACAATGTGTTGTCTTTGTCGGCCTTGTTCAACATGTTGTCTAGGTGCATATTGAATCTCTCAAGAATAGACTCACGATCATCCATAACCTATTTCTCCAATGAAGTGAATTCAATCCTCCTCTGCTAGGCAGTTACGCGACCCTCACGGATGTTCTGCAGCTCCATGATCACATGCTGGTCTTCCAGCTGTTTGTTCCTCTACTACAGATATTTGATGACCCATTTGAACCTCTCGAAATTGAGTATCAAGTCTTTGATTTCTGTGTCCTTCTCCTGAATAATCATCCTAAGTTTGGCATTTTCTGCCTCTGTCTCTTCATCCGGGATGAGGATGACACCAGTCCCTTGAGCACCTGAAGGCCCCTCCTCATGCATTGGCTCCTTACCTCTATCCTGTCCCTATGTCATCAATGCTAGAATCGAGGCCCCTTCCACCCCAGGTGGAGATAACACTCACTTTGCTGCTGCAAACAAAGGCCTAGTGCCTTTCGGATAGCCTCTCTGATATGTGATGGAAAATGGCACCACAGTGGTCTCATGGTGCTCATGTTGATGAGAAGTACCCCCTATCTCATGTTTTGTCTCTAATACTACCTGTGGAGCGCTACAGAAGTCATGGGAGATGAAGTCCTCCCAAGCAATGCCCTGCAATCCCAACTGATGGTCCACCAAAATTTGGATAAGAGCAAAGTGATATACGTTGTTGAGCTGCTGCTGAGGGGTCTTGTGTTGCATGGATTTTCTCATCCTCTCTATGTTCCCACAAATGACAAATGGAAGGTTCGTCATACGCACCCTGGTGAAGTGCATGAGTAACCTGATGTGATAGGCATAAATGCGAGAAAACCTCCCCTCACAACTGAAGTATTTCATGATCAATCTCATGAGTGGGGCATACTCATCTCTCAAAAATCTGAATGGAAAAACTCTGGTGAGCTGGCTCAAGTAGCTGTTCTTGATGTAAGGCTCATAAAGTTCCCTCTCCACCTTCATCTTCTTGTGCCACTGTTATCCAACATTCGGTATGCCTGTTGCCACTGATATGGTTTCGGGTGTCAATGTGAAAGTGACCCCTACCAAGATAGACTTTCCTCCATGTAGGTGAAGTGCAAAGAGGCGAGCCAACTCATGATGAATTCTGACATTTTCCACCCTCTGACAAAATTCGAAACATGCCAAGTGCTGGAAACAACACATAGTGAGAGGGCATGCCTGCAACTCCATGAGGGTGTTTGGTTCATCCCTAACATGTCTGCCACTCCTAGGTCTCTGGGGAGCCTGTTATCCTGAAGTTGTATCACTGTGGGTTTCCCCCTCATAATCTGATGAAGTTTCCAATGCCATTATTGTTGTTTGTACCCTAAATTTCTTTGCTGCCCTCTGAATCCACTGAACTGATAGATGCTCTGCAAATCTGCCACCAAGGGGACAATAAAATAGGGAGTATCAGGAGGGGAATGATGAAATAGGGATAGGGGTTTAGAGGGGAAATTTATCAGGGATTTGGGAGTGTTTGGGGTGTGGTTTTGGTGGGGTAGGGTTAAGGCACTCTTTGAGCTATATGAGTAAGGGGACATGCACTGTAGCTAGGGTAACCATTAGGGGAAAATGCTCCCAAGGAATTAGCTGACAGAGGTAGGGTAGCAGCATAACTGATAATTAAGTTACTGTAGCAAAACCCTAGCTATTTGCCATTATTTGTGTCATTTTGTGTTTGCTTGATAGAAGTTTTTCTTTGATGTCATGGCCACCAAGATATATTTTTCCTTGAATTTAAGGATCAATGATGAGATGGTTTATGGGCAATTTTGCAATGTTGAGAGCCAATTTACAAAAATTTGAGAGATTTGGTGCCCTTTTAGGCTCACAGGCTTGTGTGCCATGCACTTTGCCCAGTGCGTCGTGCACCAGGAATGCGTCCCGCCAGTGTGAAGTTAACACATTGTGCTCCCAGTGCGCCGCGCACCCTGAGTGCGGTGCGCGGGTCTTAATGGAGGCTTCTAAAGGGTTTTCTTAGTAGATGTGGGGGATATGGAAGTGAAGACGATGAGGAGTGAGAGGAAGAGGAGAGGGGAAACAAAACCTTGGTGGATTCTTAAAATTTACAAACCCCCATTATTACTTTTGCTTTGAGGATGATTGGCATGGATGGCCAATATGTTTTGGATCTCACTTGACGTCTTAGAAATAGCTAAACATTGACCAAGTTGATTGGAGGAGAGTGTTAAAGGCCTACCTCATGATTTGATTGCTTTCACAAATATTTGAAACGGTTTTGCATTGTTTTTGAGCTGTTGGACTGTGTGCGCCGCGCGCTCTTTCCAATGCGTCACGTGCCTTATATGCGCCACGCCTGTGTATACGTTCGACGGCGAGCTAGCTGTGTATGCGTCGCGCGTGGTGGGTGCGCCGCGCTCCTGCCTGTGTGCGCCGTGCTTTCCAAATCACCTCCCACTTCCTGCAATGTCTTTCCAAGTATCCAATGGCACAATGGATTTGCTTTGGGCCAAACATGTATTTATAGCCTTGGAGGAGATGGGTTTGATTTTTTATTCCTTGAAAACCCACTTTCAAATGTTTATGTTTTCCACTTTTTCATTGACTTTTAAAACACCTTGATCTTCATTTGTCTCTGAAATTTTGGCTCTTATGATGGGATTTTTGGCATTTCTTTGCAGGGACTGTGTGACTGGGCATTTGGCCATAGAAACCATGACTGCATTTGAAAAATCTACTTTTGCATTTTTGGAAAATTTTGTCATAGTTGACCTTGCTTCACTTTTCTTCAAAACAGAGTTTTGAAGAAGAGTCGATGTCTCTTGCGGTGATGATGAAGCTTTCTGCACTGTAGGTGTATAAGGTCTCCCTCTGGCCTGCATGGCTTGTTTCTGTACATGTTCTTTCAAAGACCAAACTAATGAATTTCTAGACTCAAACCAAAAAAAATGACTCTGTCTTGAAATAGGACCAGACCTTGACTATCATGAATTTCATTGATTTTGGACCAAGACCTGAACCAGCAGAGGCCCAACATGAGGGGAAATGAGTAGCATTATTTTCTTCGTCAGATCATGACATGTCCCTATCAGAATGCAGCTGAATGTATGAAGCGGGACACCTAAAAATGAAATGCATAAAGAGATTTGATCTCTGACAAAGGGCTAACCAGACCGGCTCTAACATTGGCTCCAGTGGGGGATGGTAGCTCCCATGGAGGTGCCAAGAACAACAAATCTCTGGAGGAGCTAGACAATGCCTCTTGGTCCATTGGGCTATGGAGTCATCATTTTGATAAACAGCACAAGACTCTGACTTATTTACAAAACTGGAGTGACCAAGAAATTGACTCAAACTTGACAATTGGAATAACTCAAAAACTAACTGTACATACTAAAACCAAACTGAAATAAAAAATGGTATTTACAATGAAAGTGGAAGCAACGCTCATAGATCAACAGTGATACTATTTGAGCAGCCGACCATTGATAAGCCCTCTAGGATAATCTTCTTAGTTTATTTCCTTCAGAAGAAAGGCATTTTGACCCCTGTATGCTGCGATCTTGAAAGGACCTTTCCACAAATTTTCGAACTTTCCATGTTTTCCTTTCTCCTCGTTTCTTGCATCCCATTTCAGCACTACATCGTCCACCTGAAAGCTATCCATCTTTTCCTTTCTATCATAAATTTTCTTGACTTTCTCCTGTAATTTGGATGTGTTCTTGAAGACTTCTTCTCTTGTTTGTTGTAAGTGGATCATTTGATTCAGCCTTCTCTACATGGGATCTTCCTCACTGCCAGCCTCCTGAAGGAGTTTGATCACCGGGGCAGCAAGCGAAGCGGGAAATACTGTATCCACTCCATAAACAAGCTCAAATGGTGACATACCAATGGATTTTTTGTGAGTGATCCGATCTGCCGAAAGCGCATGAACCAACCTCTTGTTCCAGCTCTTCTTATTTATTTCCAGCAACTTCTTGATGATGTTGACCAAAGATTTATTTGAAGATTCTGCCAACCCATTTCCTTGCAGATGATAGGTGGTTGAATGACCCAAAATTATGGATACTTATGACAAAATTCTACCATCCTTTTTTATTTAAACGTTGTTGCATTATCGATGATTATTTTGTTGGGACAACTAAAGCGAGACAAGATGTTATTTTCAAGAAATGAAATGATTACCGTGTCCATCGCTTGTCTGGTAGGGGCTGCCTCCATCCATTTTGTGAAGTAGTCCGTGGCTGTAAGGATCCATCTATGATGTCCGAAAGATGTGGGATGAATTTCCCAAATGAAATCCAACCCCCACTATTGAAAAGGAGCACTAACTTTGATAGGCTTGAGTGGCAAAGGCTGTAATTTCTATTTTCCTTCAAAAATTTGACACTTATGACAATGCTTTACCATCTTATGCACATCAACAAACAAAGTACGCGAGTAGTACCCTGCTCTCAAAATTTTGTTAGCTGTTGATTTCCAAAAAAGATGACCACCACACTCTCCTACATGGAAATCTTCCATGGCTTTCTTTGCCTCCTCTTCCACCAGGCAGTTTAACAAAATGCCACCGAGATCTTTCCAATACAATACAGAATTCAAAATACAAAACTTGGCAGCTTTCAATTTAAGTGTTCTCGCTTTATTTCTAGCCATGCCAGGCCGTGGTGATAGATTTTGCAGCACATATATTATATCAAAATACCATGGGGACAATGCAAACATTTCAGATACCTCAATTGACGTTCCTTCCTCATTATCATCGGTCAGGGTAGCGATCAGATTTATGTCCAATGCATGCAAATTTGATTCAGCCATTAGCTTCGCCAACCCCTATCCTTTGATCAGCTTTGTAGGCTTTATCTCCACATCATATTCTAGCAAGGCTGCAATCCATTTTCCTCTTCTCCCTTCCGGATCGGTCTGTACCAAAACATCGTTTACAACAATATTAGGAACATAGGCCAGAATGTGAGAATGTAGGATATATACCCAAAAATCTTTCAATGCCTTCACCAAGGCCAAGGCTTGTTTCTTAATGATGTTATACTTTAAAGCTGTGTCTCTTATAGCTCTACTAAAAAATTCAATGGGTCTTTCATGACCCTCTCTCTTCTGCAATAATACCGTTGCCATAGTATGCTCCGAAGCAAAAGAAAATACTATGAAATCCTGAGTATAGTCCGGGCTTAGTAGAACTGGAGCTGAAGAAAGGGCCGATTTGATCAAGTTGAAAGATTTTACTGCCTCATCGATCCATTTCACTTGGCTATCCTTTTTAAGCATGTTGGTCATTTCTTTCAAGTGTTCTGCAAGATTGGGTACAAAACGACGCAGAAAATTCATCTTACCATTGAATGATTGTATTTCCTTTTTGTTTCTGGGCAGATCGATTTGCTGAATTGCTTGCACACGTGCTGGGTCTATACAAATGCCATCTTTTGAAATGATGTGCCCAAGTAATTTTCCTTCTTCCATGGTGAACAAGCTCTTCTTAGGATTCAACGATATACCATATTTCCGGCATTTTTGAAAGACAACTATCAGGTGATGCATGTGTTCTTCATCAGACTCTGAAAACACCATCAAGTCATCCAAGTACACCACCAAAAACACTTCCTTCTCATTTGCAAACGCTAAGTCCATTGCCTATTGAAATGTGGCACCTGCATTCTTTAAACTGAATGGGATTTTGGCATAGTGAAAGGTTCCCCATGGAGTGGTGAATGTTGTCTTGTCTCTATCATCTTCATGGATGGAAATTTGGTTATATCCGGAATAACCATCAAGCAACGACATATGAGATTCCTCCACTACTCGCTGAAGTATATGGTTCATCTTGGGCAGCAGATAGTTTTCCTTCAATGAGACCTTATTTAGATTTCTGAAATCAATGCATAGGCGGATCTCATCGGTCTTCTTACGTACAGGCACTAAGTTAGATATCCAATCTGAAAATCTGATGGACACAATGATACCTGATTTGAACAACCTATTTACCTCTTTTTCGATGGATGGCAGCAACTTTGGATTTATCCTCCTCAGCTTTTGTCTAAATGGTTTTTGTTTGGGCTTGATAGGTATCGTATGCTGAATGATTTTTGTATCATAGGTCTTTAAATCAAAATAATCCCAAGCAAATACATCTACAAATGAAGCCATCAAACTGATATATTTGTCTCTGATCTTTGGCAGTAATGCTTTAGACAATTTTACCAACTTTGGATTGGTAGTTGTACCGATGTTGACCTCTTCTACACCCTTTTCTGTCGGCTGCAATGTTGGTTTGCGGGCTACATCATCCTGATCAAAAAGTTCTTCTAGAGGTATCAAGCCTTTAGGAATCATGTTATTCTTCAACTTCATTACGTCCATTTGATTGTTCTGCACTTCATCTATACCATTCCCTTTGTCTTCATCGTTTTCCACATCGATTGAGGTTTCTTCGAACTTGCCTTTGTTGAGAAGAAAATATTTAATCTCCTCGTCATCTTGAAACACTTGCCAATGTCGTTGATTGTCTGGAATGGTTGGACGGTGCTTGACATGGATTTCAAATTTATTGTTGGAGTTCATGGGGATCTTCAAGCTACTCGCTGCCTTGGCAAGAGCATCAACAATACTATTTTGTATACGAGGCACACATGTCAAGGTGTATTATGAAAATAACTTCAAGATGTCTAAAACTGTATTACGATATGCCCGCATCCTAGGATATTTTACTTGATACTCACCTCTGACCTGTTTTATTACCAACTCGGAGTCGCCATATACCAAAATCCTTTTTTCATTTAGCTTTCTAAGAATCTTCAGGCCAGCAATCAGAGCTTCATATTCAGCTTCATTATTTGAACATTCAAAGGCCAACTTGTAAGAGCAAACTCTCATGCTGGTAGGCAATTTGTTTGGGGTGGAGAAAGGACTGTGTACCCAAATACCAATATCGACACCATCATTCCCTACTGCTCCATCGAAATCCATAGTCCACAAGCCTTCTTCCTCCTCTTGTAAGTGCTGAAAATATGTTTGTCGTGCTTCATCTGCTTGCTGTCCATTGTTTTCAGCTAATTTCCCAATATTTTGCTGCTTTTCTTGTCCTTCTTTCTTCAAGATTTCTCTGGAATTTTCTGTTATTTCTGAAATGTCATCTGCTTCTACCATCTGACTATCTATCTCATTTAAAATATCTGAAAACAAAAAAAAAGACTCTAAATCTGTATGTACATAGTTAATGGGATGATGTATTGGTTTCTCCTTGCTTGTGATCTATATTTCATCTTTTGTTTCCAATATAACTTCCTCATTTGTCCAAACACTGGGATTGTTGCATAGGAGAAATCTAGCTGTAGTTCCCCTTTCAATTTTGCTACCTAAGACCTGGAAAGAAGCATGCCAAACCTTGGAGGAATGTCTGCTACCACTACATCCATCAGGACATTTTTCATAGGAAGTTGATCCAAACTCACAACCAAATATTTGATGAGACCTATACATCATACTCTGCTGGAATCGAATGAATAGAGATCATGATATTGTCGAGTGATATCCAGACCAAGCTTATCCATGATAGCCTTGGGCATGAGATTGTGAGAAGCTCTGGAATCGAACATGGCATTATGTAAAATGAAATCATGCAACCTCAAACTGATGTAGAAAGGGGGCACCTCGTTGTCACGAGACCCGCCAATTGATGCTGGTCCAAAAATCATTTCAGGCTGATCCTCTTCTACATTTACCATGTTAGACATTGGGTCCCAATTCAACATTTTAGAAATATGTCCTTTATAACTGTTGTTCTTCATTACTTCAGTCAAGGGGATGGATATCTTTAACTTAGAAATCTCGTTCTCTAGGCTAAAAGTGGAAGTTTTTTCTACCTCCTTGACTGGGATCTCCTTCCTTTCCTCTTCCTTTGAGGTGGTAGGTTGTTGTGATTGTTCTGCAAGTTTAGATTTGCTGCTCTCCAGACCAACTACTTAATTTCCTTTTCTTTGTGTAGCTGATAAATCATTCTTTGTTTTTTCACCCTCCCTGTTTTTCTGAATTGGTATGGCCAGCACATCTCTGTTTCTAAGTGAATATCGTTGTTGTTGTGCAGATAGAGCATTCATATACCCCCTTTAATATGCTTCTGATTCTTCTTCCAACACATTGTCGCTAGCTAGAATAAAATCAGTGTCTTGGTGTGCAACTAAATTCACTGCACATTCTTCTTCTTCGGTAATGTGAGTAGGCAACTCATATGGAATAAAGAGATGGTTTTCTTCACCTATTACATTCCCATCCTCGTCTGACTCTAGTCCATGAACACAATTCTGTTGCAAAGGTGTTTGTACCGGCTGTTGTGCAGTCTGCTCTTGAGTTCACTGATCTCTCTGTCTTATCCTATACTGTGGCTGCTACTGACCATGAAAGTTAGGATTCAAAACTTGTGATTCTGGCTTGTCAAGTTTTACCCTTTCAAGCATCTGTTCTACCTTTTTGAGAAGTTGATCCATTGCAAAAGATTCTTCTGTCACAATGGTTTTCTTCTCTACTTTCGCTCTAGCTCTTTTGGATAGCAGGTTCGCCTCAACGCTGACCGCAATTCTCTGCATGTCTTCCATTATGGCCAGTTCCCTTTCTCTCAACTGATAAGCCATATCAGCATTAAAACCATCCGGGAATTTCACCATGGATAGTCTCACGGGTGGCCTTAGATCATCTAGAATTTCATTGTACACTGTATTGAATCTCATACAATAATCTTGGACTGACTCACCAACGTTTCTCTTGATTTGCTCGTATTTAGACAGAATTTGAAGAGGGTTCTTTTTCACTTCCCAGTGGTTCGAGAATGTCCTATGTAGGTCTGCCAAGGTGGCGATACGTGAAGCCGGTAAACCTCTGAACCATTTCTTCACCTCACCTACAAATGTTTGTACAAAGAGCCTCATTAACACATTCTCCACATTGATATCATAAAGTTCACAGAAGTCTGTCATTCTCTCCACGTGTTGCTGCGCAGTAATGCCGCTAGGAGAGCCATCAAAGAATGGGATTTTTCTTTGGTAATTAGCAGGCATATCATCTATAACTTGGGGTAGAACAAGGGGTACAAAACATGCAGCCATCATTTTTGGTGGATTTGGCCTTGGAGGCGTTGGAGGAGTGTGCATAGTTTGCAAGGGGATTGCAATTGGATTTTGGAGTGGTGTCGCAATGTAATTATAAATTAATCTATTAGCTCTCTCTGTTTCAAGGTCTACAAGAAATTGCGGATCAGGGACAGTATAATCAACAACCCTGTCGGATTTAGACTCAAACAATGATATCTCGAACTGATCGTCAAACACAAGCTCTTCAAGATACCCAAAAATGTCGGGACATGAATGGGATTTGAACACGGGAGTTATGATTCTCTCTTGACGAAGGA
This sequence comes from Pinus taeda, assembly GCA_000404065.3. Lineage (NCBI taxonomy): Eukaryota > Viridiplantae > Streptophyta > Pinopsida > Pinales > Pinaceae > Pinus > Pinus taeda. The sequence goes on from APFE030318947.1 coordinate 131,627, forward strand.
GCCTGGGGATCAAATTGGGGTTTTTGAAGATATGAGGAGGATCCGGGTTTGGATTGGCTCTGGTATATCGTCTTGAAGCCAGCGTGCTATTGAGAAAAATCACAGGACACAACCAACTTGCTCAGCCTTTCCAATCCTAAGCTCATCATCTAGGAGCTTAAAATTATTAAGAAACACAGGGAATTGGATTCAAACTTAGTCGTCCCCAGTGGATTCGCCACTATGTTAGCACCTAAATCTACCTTAGGCTGAAAGAAGGAAAAATTTAGGGTAACCGCAAACCACGCTCAGTCTGGTAGCTAGCCCTACCAGAACAGGAGAGGGCTCTCTCTGGGTCACACTTAGTGAATAGATGAATGAAAAGGACTGAGATGACTTTCAAACAATCTATTTATCCTAGGCTAGTAAGTGGAAATGAATATAAGAAGCGATTTTTGTGAATGACTGTGTTTCTGGGATGTTATGGAACCATTCGACTTCAATGAACAGAGAATTTAACATGAAGGTACAAATTATTTCATGAGGCAAGGTAGGTTGAAAGCATAGCAATTTAGTTTTGAAATATGGTGGAATGGAAATATTGATTAAGAAGGTGAAAAGAACATGGGTGACATGAATCCTTTTCAACAGAAGAATGAACACTGTATATGAAATTTTCCCATAGGTAGAGCAATAGAATTGAATTCTACCTGATCTTACTCGAAAAATTTCACCAGAAATGGATATGAAATGAAACTATGGAACATAACAAAGAAATGGAGAGAATGATTAAGAAGGTGAAAAGGGCATGGACAACATGAATCTTTTTCAACAGAAGAATGAAACACTGCACATGAAATTTTCCCACAGGTAGAGCAATAGAATTGAATTCTCCCTGATCTCACTCGAAAACTTTCACCAGAAATGAATGTGAAATGGAATACAAAACATAACAAGATACATATGAAACATAAGAGAAACATTTGCTATACTCACAACCATAGGAATCTCATGAAACAGAGCCGCTGCCTTTCATTAATTCTCTGTAAAAATATACAATGCAGAAACAAATTTTATTTCCCACAGTCTCCCAGAAGTTACAAGCCAACCAACCCTTTGCAAATAACTTGCATACAATATATAGAATGTGTGAGGAAGAGATAGAACACCCAGGGGTTGGGAAGTTATCCAAATAATTTTGAAATGGAGATGGAAAATGGCACCATAGTGGACCCATGGCACTCATGCTGATGAGAAGTACCCCCTATCTCATGTTTTGTCTCTGATACTACCTGTGGAGCGCTGAAGAAGTCATGGGAGATGAAGTCCTCCCAAGCAATGCCCTGCAATCCCAACGGATGGTCCACGAAAATCTAGATAAGAGCAAAGTGATATATGATGTTGAGCTGCTTCCGATGGGTCTTGTGCTGCATGAATTTTCTCATCCTCTCTATGTTCCCGCAAATGAAAAATGGGAGGTCCATCATCGCACCCTGGTGAAGTGCATGAGTAACCTGATGTGATAGGCATAAATGCGAGAAAACCTCCCCTCACAACTGAATTATTTCATGATCAATCTCATGAGTGGGGCATACTCATCTCTCAAAAATCTAAATGGAAAAACTCTGGTGAGCTGGCTCAAGCAGCTGTTCTTGATGTAAGGCTCATAAATTTCCCTCTCCACCTTCATCTTCTTGTGCCACTGTTCTCCAACATTCGGTATGCCTGTTGCCACTGATATGGTTTAGGGTGTCAATGTGAAAGTGACCCCTGCCAAGATAGATTGTCCTCCATGTAGGTGAAGTGCAAAGAGGTGAGCCAAGTCATGATGAATTTTGACATTTGCCACCCTCTGACAAAATTCGAAACATGCCAAGTGTTAGAAACAAGACATAGCGAGAGGGCATGCCTACAACTCCGTGAGGGTGTTTAGTTCATCCCTGACATGTCTACCACTCCTAGGTCTTCGGGGAGCCTGTTCTCCTGATGTTGTACCACTGTGGGTTTCCCCCTCATAATCTGATGAAGTTTCCAATGCCATTACTGCTATTTGTACCCTGAATTTCTTTGTTTCCCTCTGAATCCACTGAACTGATAGATGCTCTGCAAATCTGCCACCAAGGGGACAATAAAATATGGAGTATCAGGAGGGGAATGAGGAAATAGGCATAGGGGTTTAGAGGGGAAATTTATCAGGGATTTGGGAGTGTTTGGGGTGTGGGTTTGGTGGGGTAGGGTTAAGGCACTCTTTGAGCTATATGAGAAAGGGGACAAAGGGATAGGATTGCACTGTAGCTAGGGTAACCATTAGGGGAAAATGCTCCCAAGGAATTAGCTGACAGAGGTAGGGTAGGAGCATAATTGATAATTAAGTTACAGTAGCAAAACCCTAGCTATTTGCCATTCTTTGTGTCATTTTGTGTTTGCTTGATAGAAGTTTTTCTTTGATCTCATGGCCACCAAGATATATTTTTCCTTGAATTTAAGGATCAAAGATGAGATGGTTTATGGGAAATTTTGCAATGTTGAGAGCCAATTTACAAAAAATTGAGAGATTTGGTGCCTTTTTAGGCTCACAGGCCTGTGCGCCACGTGCTTTTCCCACTGCGCCGCACGCCAGGAATGCGTTGTGCCAGTGTGAAGTTAACACTTTAGCCAGGCTCCCAGTGCATCACATGCCCTGAGTGCACCGCACGCAGTCAAATGACACAGTTTGCTTGGAAAACAGGGGATGGGTCTTAGTGGAGGCTTCTAAGGGGATGTGGGGGATATGGAAGTGAAGACGATGAGGAGTGAGAGGAAGAGGAGAGGGGAAACAAAACATTGGTGGATTCTTCAAATTTACAAACCCCCATTATCACTTTTGCTTTGAGGATGATTGGCATGGATGGCCAATATGTTTTGGATCTCACTTGACGTCTTATAAACAGCTAAACATTGACCAAGTTGATTGGAGGAGAGGTGTTAAAGGCATACCTCGTGATTTGATAGATTTCATAAAGATTTGAAATGACTTTGCATTGTTTTTGAGTTGCTGGACTGTGTGTGCCACGTGCTCTTCCCAATGTGTCGTGTGCCTTATATGCGTCGCGCCTATGTACACGTTCAACGATGGGCTAGTTGTGTATGCGTCGCACGTGATGGGTGCGTCGCGCTCCTTCCTGTCTGCCTCGCACTTTCCAAATCACCTCCCACTTCCTGCAATGTCTTTCCAAGTCTCCAATGGCACAATGGCTTTGCTTTGGGCCAAACATGTATTTATAGCCTTGGAGGAGATGGGTTTGATTTTTTCTTCCTTGAAAACCCACTTTCAAATGTTTATGTTTTTCACTTTTTCATTGACTTTTAAAACACCTTGATCTTCATTTGTCTCTGAAATTTTGGCTCCTGATGGGATTTTTGGCGTTTCTTTTTGGGGACTGTGTGACTGGGCATTTGGTCATAGAAACCATGACTGCATCTGAAAAATCCACTTTTTCATTTTTGGAAAATTTTGTCATAGTTGACCTTGCTTGACTTTTCTTCAAAACAAAGTTTTGAAGAAGAGTTGATGTCTCTTGCGGTGATGATGAAGCTTTTTGCACTGTAGGTGTATAAGTTCTCCCTCTAGCCTGCATGGCTTGTTTCTAGACATGTTTTTTCAAAGACCAAACTGATGAATTTCTAGACTCAAACCAAAAAAATGGCTCTGTCCTGAAATAGGACCAGACCTTGACTATCATGAATTTCATTGATTTTGGACCAAGACCTGAACTAGCAGAGGCCCAACATGAGGGGAAATGAGTAGTATTATTTTCTCCGTCAGATCATGACATGTCCTTAGTGAAATGCAGCTGAATGTATGAAGTGGGACACCTAAAAATGAAATGCATAAAGAGCTTTGATCTCTGACAGAGGGCGGACCAGACCGGCTCTAACAGATTCAAGGATGTGTCAAATGTTAATAGAAAAACAACATAAGATACATAATTGGGACAACAACATACCATTCAACACTAAGAAGCTACTGCATTCATGAATCCTGTAGAATATTTAAAATTTAAGTGGGTCCATACATCATAAGAAACCATGTGCGTCATGCTAGGAAACCATTCCAGACCTTAATTCATATTAAATCAATAGAAGAACATTACATGACATATGGACATTAGCCACAAATGACTACAAGGAATACCCAATTATAGATTCATAGGTTCAGTCTTTAAATCGGAGGTCCTGCTTGGCCATATTCCCGCACTCTATTTCTATCTTGTCACAACCAACCAACCCACCAACAACAACAACCCTTTCTCCTTATGGGTCCCTCCTTTCTTATTTCCCCTGCCACCTAGACTGCCAGTTCCCACTCAGTTGTTACTTCCCTTGGCTGCCACCCCTTCATCTTGTCTGATCGACTGCCTCTGCCTTCCACTGACACTTTGCTGCAACCACCCCACAATCGCCTATTCGTGCTTTCCATTCTAGTTGTCCCCCTCACAACCTGACCATTGCTGTCACCGCCCGTTTCCTCCTTGTTCTATGGCAAGCCAAAATAATAAAAATATTTTGTAAGTCAAAACGAAGGCCCCAATAGGCCCCAGCCACAATTCTTTGACTCGTCCCTGAGTCAATTCATTTCAAGCTCAGCTAGTCTTGTTGGTGTCTCAGTGGGTGCTCCATTTGGTGGCTGCACTATTGGTTGCACTGGTCTTGCTCGATGATGAGATGATGCTTGTTGGCTTGTATGGGCCTGACCTAGGTTTAGAGGTTATTTAGCCAAGTAAATCCTGGTACTACTGGCCCTTTAAGCAACAGTCCATGGAGCATGGACTGAGGTCTCACTCGAAGTAGTATGGGAGGGTTCTAGAACTAGGTTTCTTCACCCTGGGGATGTCTAATAAGCTTCTATCAGTCTGTGGTTTGACCCTGTGTGCACGTTGCTATGCGCACCTATTATTCCTTCGCAACCTGTGATGTTACCTCTGAGTAGCCTTACTCAGGGTGTGATCTATATTATACCCAAGTTCCTTACTATTTAATCTGTTATTACCCAATTACCTAACTTATATGTGTAAGACTAGTGATAATAAAAAATATATCCATCAATCATATAAGTGCGCATGATAAACAAAATAATATAAATATAAAGAATGCAATACACAAGCAGATACATAAGAAATTGGAATCAACTTCTCTTTATTATTCTTCTTTCAAGATTACAGACTCAACAGTGCCCTGTGCACTCAGCTGCAGGGGTCTGCCCACTCAGTTGTGGACACTACTAGGCCTTTGTGCACTCAGCTATAGAACCTCTACCTACTACTATTACCCAATACACTTAGACTCTTACTCTATGCTTGAACCATTCGTATTCATCTATCTCCCCAATTAGCTATCTTTACAACTTAGAGCCTCACTCTATTTATACAATCCCATGGTCTGCAGACCATGGGTAGGCTGACATGAAATTACATCACATAAAAATACTTAGGGTGGACAACCCTTATGATTCAACCTATACTTCGCACTTTGCACCCGCAATTCGCAGATTCTTACAATACATTTGACCAAAACTTGGGCTTTAAGCCCCAAAACATGTGTGGGGGGATTCCATGCCCAACAAGCCCCCAACACAATCATCATGACTTGTCCCGAGTCACTCTATTGGTGTGGCGATCTTAGCGCAGCACCCCTCCAACTGGTCTCGATGACCTAAATGTTGGTAGTGCACTGAGATACTACCTATTGTACCTTCTACATTCTTGCTTCTGAATCATCTGTGTGTGAATTGTGTCCGTACCTTAGTACCGACATCTGTTGCATGTGTTTATAGTCTTACACCCTTGTCCGGCTCCTTGGGTGGCAAAGACTGTGCTTCAGCCAGTTAGTCAGAGAGCCAACCCCCTCGTGTAGGGTTTCAAGTGACTCCAGTTTACTTTACCTAGGAAGGGTTCTCCATTTAGTTTGACTAGCTGGACCACACCTCTATCTGTGACCTCCCTAATCACATATGGTCCCAGCCAGTGCATTCTAAATTTTCCCAGAAATTTTTCAAACTTACTATCATACAGCGGCACTAAGTTGTTTACCTTGAAGGTGCGTAACTTGATATGGCAGTTGAGGCAGGCCTTTTCATGCTGCTTTTGTACTTGCCGATGAAATCCAGCCAGAAACCATTCTTCCTTGAGTTCTTATAATTTCATGAGCCTTTCTTCCAGAGCTTCGTGGTCCATCATGCCTGTGAGCATTGCTATTCGCAAACTAGGTACGATGTATTCCATCGGCATGACAACCTTCGTGCCATAGACTAATCGAAAAGGTGTCTATCCCGTCAATTTCTTGTATGTTTTCCGGTATGCCCATAATATGGTAGGTACGTGTAGGTCCCAGTCATTTCATTGTGTGTTACATACTTTGGTCAACGCAATCTCTAATATTTTGTTGAATGCCTCGACTATCCCATTAGCTTGTGGGTGGTACATTGTACTTTTCTGATGATGCACCTGGAACTCTTCTGTGAGCGTGCTGATGGTTTCATTTAGGAAATGTGTTCTATGATTACTCATTAATATTTTCAAACAACCAAATTGTGTCAACACATTTTCAAACAAAAACTTCGCAGCTATAAAGGCTGTGCAGCCCTTGACCGACTGCACTTCTGCCCATTGTGTCAAGTACTCCATCCCAGTGATGATGTAATGAGCACTCGTCTTTCCCTGAGGTTTGACCAAGCCCACAAAGTCGATTGCCCATTTTTCAAATGGATGCAATGTTATTTATGGATTTAGTGGCATCACATCCCTTCGTGATGGTTTTCCAGTCCTTTGACATATATCGTAAGCCTTATAGTGTGCCTTCGAATCTTGATGCAAGGTTGACCACCATAACCCTGTGTGAAAAATCTTTTATGTGGTTGCCCGTCTTGCATAGTGTCCTCCTACAGCGCCCCCATGTGTTTTCGTGAGGATATGACCTTGTTCAAATTCAAGTACTTATCTTCAAAATATCTCATCATTGCCTGTTTTGTAGAGGTGCCCCGCGAAGACAGAAAAGTCTGCCACGCACACCACCAATTCCTTCTTCTATTGGACTGAGTATTCCTTTGGCGCAATCCGTATTGTTAGAAAATGGATTATATCTTTGAAGTGTCCATCCGTGATGCGCACTGCAAAGAGTTGTGCATCAGGTAGTCCCTCCTCCAAATTTGTGGGTTCCTCACCCATTCCAATTCGTGACAAGTGATCTGGTCCTTTGTTTAGGCATCCCAACTTGACTATGACCTCAAAATCATATTCCTAAAATAGTAAGAGCTATCTACATATGTGCTCCCCCAACACAAGCTTATTCACCAAGTACTTCAATGCGGAATGGTCGGTGTACATCTTGAAATGTTCTTCGAGTAAATAGTGTTGGTATTTTTTGGAGCATGTACACCATTGCCAACCCCTCGCACTCAGTCGTAGAATAGTTCTTTTCTACTTTGGACAATATCTGACTTGCAAATGCAATCAAGTGATCCATGCCTTTCACGCCCTCCTGTGTGAGTATAGCTCCCAGAACAATACATGACGCATCAACATGTACATCAAATTCCACATCCCATTTTGGGAAGACCAGGATTGGAGCGGAGGCTAGTTTCCCCGTCAGGACATCCAAAATATTCATGCAATCATCATTCCAGTAATATGTAACATCATTTTTCAATAGATTTCCCATCGATGCTGTTATTTGGGCATAACGTTTGATGAATTTCCTATAGTATCCAGTGTGTCCCAAAGTAGTGTGCAATTGTTTAACACTTTGCGGTGCTTCAAAATTTAGAATAATGACAATATTTGTGGGGTCCACAATCAATCATTGTCTGCAGACCACATGTCCCAGCAGGTTTCCAAAGGGAATGAGGAATGTGCACTTCTTAAGGTTCAATGCAATCCGGTGTCGACGACCAGTGTCCAGCATCAAACATAAGCTCTCTACATGGTGCTTAACTAATCCAATGGCAGTCCAATCATCCAAATAGACCTCCAAGAACTTGTGGATGTATTTTTTGAATGTAGCCACCACGATGTGCGAAAATATAGTTGCTGCGTTCTTCAGTCCAAACGGCATAACGGTGTATTGAAAGCAGCCCCATTTTGTTGCAAAGGTCTTTTTGCTCCTATCTTCCGGCACGATTTTGATTTGATGATACCCTAAGAACCCATCTGTGAATGAGTATGCCTCCTGACTGCCAACATTCTCTAGTACTTCATCTGTAAGTGGTGTTGGGAATGGATCGTATACATAGGCATCGTTAAGCTTCCTTTATACTTCGGATTCAAGTGGTAAGGCCGCTACTTAATTGGCTTTGCATCGGGTTTCAGGGTGATCTTCATCATCCCTAAGTCACTAACGATCCCTTTTAAGTCTGCAATTTCGGTCAGGAACAAGTCTTGGTATTCGTGGAGTAACTCAATGACCTTATCCACCATGGCATCATCCCAATAGTCCCCAAGCATTGTATGCTTCGGCTCCGCCTCCATTCCAATGTTGACCCGCTTCATCTTTAGGGGCATGGTGATGTCGAGGTCTTCAAGTGATGGTCTGCGAATCTCACGACAACCTTCCGTTTCTGAAATGTTAATATTTCATGGGTCCTCATCATCCTCCTCAACATTTATGTTATAACACTCTAGTGCGCAGCTCAACTGTGTCGCCCATTCTGGCTGAAGTACTTCCATTGGCTCTTGGGGTATTTTGAAGATAGATGCTTTTACTGCCTGTAGTGCATTGTCAAAAGTATCTGACCAACAATCTTCAAACATGAAGGTTAACAGAAATCCTTTGTGTAAGACATCCCATTCACTTGTACCATGGTGGAGCTCTGTCTCAGTATACTAATTCATGGGTATGACATCCAGGGTATGATAGAATAAATGTACCCATTCAGGCTATGGCTCTTCCTTGTAGACCGTAGTCCATTTCGCGAGGTGTGTTCATGGATCATCTCATTCGTCATATTTGTTTACTAGCTGTATCTCTGGTTTTTGAAATCGTAGGTGCATCATTCTTCTACATCCATTCCAATTCTCAAAACTTCCCTGATGCGTACCCCACCATCGTATGGGCGTTGAGTGCAGTTCCCATTTCGGTGCATCGAACCACTACTGTTCTGGTATTGCGCTTTCAAATTTTCTCAGGAATTCATCCACTGCTATCAAACCCATCATATGTCGGCAGATCCCTTGCTTCTACTGTCATGTAGTGCAGTGATCTAACCATCATGTTGTAATTAAGCCTTGTTACTTCGTGTAGCCGATTCTGCCATCACTCTATCTCTTCGTCCGAATCCGAAGTGCAGGAGCTTTCTCGCTCCCAAAAATTCCTTCCATCTGCAGTTAGATTCACCCAATCCTCCTCTCGTGTGGTTATCTTGTAAATACAATCAAGATTGTCCTCATGATCATCGTCATGCACCAATTTAGTGTATCATGCTCCTACGGCTGGATCTAGCGGTCATACTACTCGTAGTGACTTTTTCTCAAAGATCATTTTGCACTTCTTCAGATTTATGACTATGTTCATATCGATGGCCTAGTCTATTCCTAGTAGCATGAGATAGGGATTACTATCATCGACAATCTCTATCACCTCAAAATTTGCCTACGCGATCCCACCTTCAATGCCTACTTTGACCCTTTGCAATCTTCCCATGGGCAAAACCTTCTATTGGTTTGCCATTCGTAACTAAATAGGAGACCACTGTAGTGCGGGTATTCCCATGCGTTCCCATGTTTGTTTTGGTAGTACATTCACATCTGCTTTGAGAGCTAGGATTACCTGATCCATTTCATATTTGTCGATTTGCGTAGTCAACCTCATTTCCCTTCCTGTGAGCAATGCATACTTTCCTAATTTCTAGACCACGCGTAGTTCTCCTGACCTCGTGCACCTAGTGATAAGTTCCTGTGACCCTTTTACTGCCTTGTTGTCATGTAGCAATTTCATGCATTTATCCAGAAAGGTAGTTAGTATTGAAGGATCCATCCCAGGTTCTAGTTGATCCATACTACCTGAAATGGAGGCCTCCGTGAAGCTCTTCTTAGCTTCCATGAATATCTCCTTTGTGCATTCTAAATCAAATTCAGGTTCCTTATTAGGAACCTTATGAACCCACACAGTTTCTTCTGACTATTTCCCTTTATCATCGCAAGTGGTCACACCACTCCTGATCATCATGTTTACATTCAGGTCTTCTTCGTGCAGTGCAGACCTCATCATCTGCAAATTCTGAGTCGAAGGAGGCTGAAGTACCCTTTTTCGCGCAGTCTCGCTATCAATGTAGGTCAGTCTTCTGCCTCATGATAAAACTAAGTACAATACAAACATGATGTCCTTGTCAGGTTTGTACAATCGTGGGCATAGTGCCCTAGCCCTCCACAATAATAACAAATTAATTGTGTGTGAGCCCTTCCTAATCCCATTCCACCTCGTCCTCAACCGTGCCCCTAAAATCTAGCGTGCGCCATTCCTGCATTGGGTTCAAGGGCTCGTGTTTTAGTCTACACAATGTAGATAGGACTCTGATCCATCATTAGTTTGTAGCTTGTGCAGGTGCACTCATCATGGCCTACCAACCTATAGAAGTTACAAAACAAATGCTAGGGCGTTTGCATGTACTTCTGTAATAGATGACAATTATCCATAGTGTGTTTTCCTCCTATCTGACAGATCATGCACCATAATGTAGGTGTTGACTCAGTCCTACCTATGCCTGAGGTCTTAATGACATCAGCCCTCCTCTTGCCAAGTAATTCGCGAACACTGGATAGTGGTCCTTGTCATGTCCCTGGCATTTGCATTTTATGCACCATACCTCCTCGCATGCCTCTGGCTGAGGTGTCCTATCCTATTTCAAACTCTGCATTTCCAAACATAGATTTTGCAGTTGTGCTTGGATTTGTTGGACTCCTAGACTAGGGTCTGGTATAGGGGTCTCATGCAATCTCATTGCCATCTCCAAAGATTCAGCTTGGGTGGAATTTTTTTGTTGTGACAGCGTCGTCCTTAAGTGTGGTGTTAGTGATGCTACAAACCATGCACGGTGTTGTCCATCCATCAACATCATGTTGGCTTTGCGAATCATCCCCTTCAGTCTTTGGTCTAGATCCCACAGGGTCTTGCTTGGGAGCATCGTGATCTCCTTAAACCCAATGATTGATTGTGTTTCCAACTTTGGCCTGCTAAATTCCTTGTTCAGTGCAGCCTAGACTTCTATGATTCTTGCATTTGGATGGTCATTAGAATGCTTAATGTGCCATGCTAATACGTGATCCTATAACACACTCACTAGCGTAGCCTTCTTGATATTGTCATCCATGATGCCTTGTGCTTCCCATACTACTCTTATGACGAACCAGAATTGTTTTGGATCCTCATTCCCCACTCCTCTTAATACTAGTAGTTTGATCACACCCGCGAAACTGAACTGTGGTGGTGGTGGAGGTCGGGTGGGTGGAGATGGAGGTGAGGAGGGTGAGACGGGACACAATGTGGGTGGAGGTGGTAAACGTGGAATGCGTTGCCTTATTAGACTAAATGCACTTCTCGGAGAAACTTTTGTGAGCTCTTCCTCGCTTTCCTACGGGGGGAAATTAAGGGACTAGTTTCCAATTCTTCACTACTTCCGCTTTTGTAGATCTTCCCACTTTTCGTAGTCCCAAACATTAATTTATTCACATAACCCCCTTTTCACACAATAGCATTTTAATCCAAGTGTTCAAAGATTTAATATACTTACCTTGCAGTCCCTTGAGGAAATGTCACTCTGCCTCATTATAGTTGATGGTTGTATCTACCATGAACTCAATGATAAATCCTCTTATAATTCGGTTGAGCCAGTGGTCCACAACTTTCACGATATTATCTCTTGACGCTTCTAGTCTACGCACTAATTCTGGAGTCCACACGATTGGTTTGTCGAGCCTAGGCCTTCCCTGACTGTCTGCTAGCTTGGTGATCCACTCATATAGCTCGGAAGGAAAGGATGCAAAGAAAATTTTGTGGATTTCCGCATAGAAGTAGCACTCCAACCACCGTTCCTTAGATACTCACTGATTTCTGTTCTCCTGGGTCGCAAACTCTTGAATCTTCTTATCCAACCACCCTTCAATTTCTTTCTTTGTTAGATTCCAGTGGCATGACTTCAGACATCCCTTATGCAGATCCTAGTCTCGGCAATAGAACCATTTGTTGGATTGTATGGGCTTGACCTAGATTCAAAGGTGATTTAGCCAAGCAAATCCTGGTACTATTGGCCCTTTGGGCAACAGTCCTTAAAGCGCAGATTGAGGCCTAACTCGCAGTACTATGGGAGGGTGCTAGAAATAGGTCTTCGCACCTTGGGGATGTCTGATGAGCTTTTGTTGGTCCGCAATTTGACCCTGTGAGCATGTTGCTATGCACACCTATTAGTCCTTTGCAACTTGCGATGTTGCCTCCGTGTAACCTTACTCAGGGCACAATTCATGTTATACCCAAGTTCCTTACTATTTAATATGTTATTACCTAATTAATTAACTTTTCTATGTAAGACTAGCAATAATTAACAATATATCCAGTAATCATATAACTGTGTGTGATAAACAAAATAGTATAAATGTAAAGAATGCAATACACAAGTAGATACACAAAAATTGGAATCAACTTCTCTTTATTATTCTTCATTCAAGATTACAGACTCGACACTGCCCTATGCACTTAGCTGTAGGGGTCCATGCACTCAGCTGTAGACTCTACTGTAGAGCCTCTTCCTACTACTATGACCTAATACACTTAGACTCTTACTCTATGCTTGAACCATTCGTATTCATCTACCTCCCCAATTAGCTATGTTTACAACTTAGAGCCTCACTCTATTTATACAATCCCATGGTCTCTAACCATGGGTAGGTCGACATAACATTACATTACATAATGATACTTAGGGCAGACAACCCTTATGACTCAACCTATACTTCACGCTCTGCGTCGCAATTCGCGAAGTCTTACAATACATTTGACCAAAAATTGGGATTTGAGCCCCAAAACATGCTGTCGAGGGATTCCATTCCCAACAATTCTTGCTTCACCCAACACTTACGGGGTGGTGTCTACTCCCATTGCAATTTCCTCCTTTTGTTGCTCCTCCTTTTCAAACGAAGGCTCCAACTCTGAAATAGTTGCGATTGTTTGCTGCTTGAATTCCCTGTACTTCTGGACGGTGGCTTCTCATCCAGCGAGGATTATGTCAACCTATTTTGTGAAGTCTTCAGCCATAGTGGACGTTAATTTAGTTGGTCGTTGACTTTGTAGATGGTCCCATTGTTCTCCGCTGGTGTTGCAAATCTCCTTTAGAACCATAACCTATGGACAGACTGGTGGGCGCAAGTCCCTTATCACCATTTTAGTTCTTGCAACTCTTCCTCAATATGATCGACCTGTGCTTGGATTGTGGTGATCTATTCATTAATTTGCTGAAGGTGGATAGAATCCATGCAATCTGTGGAAGTAGTGAACAATACCTATATCTTCTCTCTCTTGGGGTATACCAAATGATTTTTCAATGCTAGGCTTCCTAGCCACTCGTGAACTCGTGAGCACTTTTTTCTTTGCTTCTACTTTTCTGATCTTGGTCTTAATCTTCCTCGTATATATCTCGACTGGGCTTGACAGCATTGATCTTCCCATCTCTAGTTTCTTTATCATATCAACATTGGTGGTTACTAGATTTGAACATGCTGCTTGGATATGGTCGCAGGAGCTCACGAGTGTGCAAGATGTGATATCCTCTGGGGCTTTTGTGCTTTCATCAATGATTGTTGGCCATAGCGATTAGAATCTCTGCATTGCCTAGTCAATTTGTGCTTGCAAATCTGTATTTTCCCGTCGCAGGTGATCTCGCTCTTTCATGATCTCCTGCAATTGTTCTCTTTGTTGGTCATTCTCTTTGGTCAGATCATCATGTATCTTATCAGCCCTTTGTGCTACTTGTTGTATGAATGCAAATAGCTAAGTTGAAGACCAGTGTTGTAGCCTGTTAGCTTGCATTATGCTAGGTTCTGGAAAATGGTATTGTATTGGTAGGCCACTGGCTATGGATTTATTGGAGTGGGAGGTAGGCAAATGAATAGGATGTGACTGTGGGGTGAACTGGGGAGTAGGGGGGAACAATATTAGGGTTTGGCACCACCATCAAATTTATAGGAAAAATTGGTTGGTACATTTTATCCCTTTTCTCTTGTGGAATAATTATGGTTGGTCCTTTCCCCTGTAGTGGGTCCGACCCAACAAGTAGAGACACTAGTTATGTTTGTTGGGTGTTGCTAGCTGAGGTGGCACCCCTAACCTACTCTGCTAACTCAACTTCCATTTTTATAGTTATTCGTCATCGGCTAGATGGGAGGGTTTCTGATAGGGTCATGGAAGTATAGGCCATGTGTGGGGAAGATTCTTGTGACTAATGTAGGACAGTTGAGGTGGTGGGGTGAATTTCTTCGACTATCGGGGATGCAGAGACTGTTATGAAACCAACTCAAGAAACGATAGAAAAGAGAGATCAACACCTTAGAATTCAGCCTCTTCGAGGGGGCAACCTCCTTTACATTACATAAATGAACAATTCTTGGATGATTCAAATGAAAAGACCTCCTCTCTATATATAGGAGTCTAAGGGGTCATAACATAATCAGAGACTACATAAAAATAATAATGTAAGGGCACAATAATAACAATAGTGGGCTTCTATCGGGCACAATAGTAACAATATGGGCACTACATGGTTACATCAATATAATAAGGGGTATAACTCAATAGTAATGGGGTAATCACTAGTATTATAG
>APFE030318947.1:149451-163235 GCA_000404065.3 Pinus taeda
ATATAGGGAGCAATTCAATTCTTTTGCTACCTTACAATGAATAAAATTATGGGTGCTTCCTGAATCAATCAACACTATTACCTTTTTCTTCTTGATTTGTCCTTCTATCTTGATGGTTTGAGGAGTGGTAATTCTAGCCAATGCATTACAAGATATGTTCGGATTCATTTCTTCTTTATCTAGGCTTAGTTCTTGGAGTATATCCTCTTCTGTTGACCTTTCTTGCTCCTTTTCTTCTTCCTCTTCACAATCTATGTAGAATAATTTCTTCTCAGCACACTTATGACCTTTAGTGTATTTGCTATCACAACTGTAACAAAGCCCTTTTTCTTTTTTTCTTCCAATTGTTGTGGTGTCAACCTTATAGGTTGTGGAAGACTAGGGGCAACAACACTTCCATCTTTATAGTTGTGAGTGGTATGCTTCCTGGTTGCCATAATTTTGCTTTCCATTTTTCTTGCTAACCTGATGCCTTCTCTAATGAATCAGGTTCCCAAAGGCGAACATCATGTTGGATATTATCCTTTAAAGACCCTATGAACACATCAATCCTATGCTCCTCTGGGATATCTTTTACCCTTATGTTCAATTTTTGGAACTCCTCAATGTGCTCCATTATTGAACCCTTTTGTTTGAGACTTATCAATTGGCTAAAACAAGTGTTGCTTTTTGTATCCTCATAATGTGCTATCAATTCTTCTGTAAAAATTGCCCAAGTGATAAATTGTTTACGAGAGCAAAGCCATTGATACCATACAAACTGATTTGGTTCCAAATATAAAGTTGCCATACGTACCTTTTGTGTGTTTTGCACATTATTGAGATCGAAAATTGCTCCATCTGTAATATCCATGTTGCGGGATCCTTGCCATCAAACTTCCTCATATCGATTTTTGGAATATGATGGGTCTTCGATCTCACATTAGAGTCTGTGGAATCATGATTAACATTTATTTTTTTCTCATCATGAGTTTCCTTTACTACCCTTTCACCCTTAGTGACCATTTCTTGTAGCAGCTTATTCATATTTATCTTCAATTCGTCCATGTCTGTCTTCAAATATGTCTTCAAATCGCCCTTGTATGTCTTCAAATTTGTCTTCCAATCATCCATCTTAGCTTCCATGCCATTCATATTAGCTTCCACGCCCTTTATCTTAGATTCCATGCCATTTATCTTAGCTTCTATTAGATTTTTTGAGGCTGACATTTTTTGGAATTGGTCTTGTAATTTTGATATATCATGTAGCATTTCTTCCTCTTCTTCATGAGTCATGCTAGAGCTTTCAGGTTATTTACTAGGTGTTTGAATTTTCTTTCCTCGGGGCATCAGTTACCGATAATAATTCTCTACTAGCCCTTTGAATTCCTTCAAAATAAATTTTCAAACCAATCTTAAGCAAAAATTTAAAAGAATCTACACATCGTTTTTTTCTTTGTAGGAGCTCGATATTGCCTCTGATGTATCTCTGTACTTTCAGAACATACAATTCTAAACTTGCAACCTCTGGTAGCCCTCTGTGTCCTCTTTCCAATACCACCAGTATGATCCAAATTGGATTCTCCAAGGAAGAGTTATGCGAAATCTCCCACAGTGACTTGATTATAGGCTAGTTCAGTAGAGCGAAATTGTACGACGTTCCACGAGTTACTATTTCGACCTTTAGCTCTAAAAAATATATAGAAGAAACTAAAATCTGTCCTCTTTCTATACCTTCTTACGAAATTTCAATCCAATGCTTAGAGAAAAAGTTATGACAATTTTTCCCAGGTCACCTATTTGGAATGTAATTCAGGAGTTTGCAAAAAGACCAACTTCCTCAGATTATATCTTCGCAAATATAGTGTAAAAATCTATGAAATTTGGGCCCAAGATTTAGTGTGATTTCATCACAAATAGGTTTTGTTTTCAACTTCTGAAACATCGCAGAAAAAAAGTTATAGCGAAAATTCCACGATGACCTGTTTGGAGCAGCAAAACCCTAGAATCCAAAGCTCTGATACCAAATGTTATGAAACCAGCTCAAGAAAAGATAGAAAAGAGAGATCAACGCCTTAGAATTCAGCCTCTTCGAGGAGGCAACCTCCTTTACCTTACATAAATGAACAATTATTGGATGATTCAAATGAAAATACCTCCTCTCTATATACAAGAGTCTAAGGGGTCATAACATAATCAGAGCCTACATAACAATAATAATGTAATGGCACAATAATAACAATAATGGGCTTCTATGGGGCACAATAGTAAAAATATGGGCACTACATGGTTACATCAATATAATAAGGGGTATAACTCAATAGTAATGGGGTAATCACTAGTATTATAGGGACCCAACAGAGACTGACTGTCTGACCTCATGAGTAAGGTAAACAATTTGAATTAGCAGAGTATTTCTCTTATTTTTAATGGTCAGGTTGTGAATGAATCTTTTTTTCTTGGGCTTGGGGGCTGTTGGTTGGGATGGAGTGCGAGAAACCCTAGTGGGAAGTTTCATATCCAACAGGGTTGTAACGATGGGAGAAAACATAGTGGAACCTTGAAATTGCAAGGGCTAGTTATTCTCACCTGATTTCCATTGAAACTTGTGGTTGTCTGCCTCAACACAAACATTTTCTCCTCCATTTGTAGCACCATTGGGTGGAGGTCATCTTTGATTGGCCCCTTTCTACTGCTTTCCCTTACTTCTACCTATTGCCCCTATGGCTTTAAGGCCCCAAACATATATTTGTACTTCCCCTTAGTAATCTCGCAAGCCACCCCAGGTCATGATAAAATCTCACTATGTAGTGCCGCTTCAGTTAGAACAAGTTTCTGTGGCCTCATCTTGAATGTTTTAGGATGGACAGAATGTGGTCGAAGGTAGGTGTGTCCATATGAGGTTCCAAACCAGAATTCTTCAGAAAGCTCATCTAGGAGAATTTTCGGTATCCTCTGCATTGACATTACTGCAATTAGTATCATCTCATATCGTTCTTTGAAATTCGTTTCATTTAATTCCTTCGTGCTTGGATCCTCTAACACTCTCCATGGTTCGTACTAGAGCGCTAATAGTTGTACTTCAATGATAGGCATCATTTCCCTCCCTCTTGATGGCCTCCATTTGCACATTTCCATAGACATCAAAATGTACCCAAACAAAAACTTGGTACTCCCCCTATAAAAATCTTCACATGCTTCAAAGTGCTCGTTTAGAACAAAAGTAGACCAGTTGAGTACCTCCCCATTATAGCAGTGCTCCACAATGGAAATTGCATCCAAAGTGCATTTGTTTCTTAAGAAGTATCTCATGGTTTTCCCCGTTATGATGTAGCAGGCGAACCTGATGTCAAATTTTTTTATCAAGTCAATATTTTCTCCTCTTCCACCTCGTTCCAGTCCATATTTTTCATAGTAGTTCTCTTCACCCTAGTTCTTAGCTCTTTTAGCACCTGCCTAGAATTATGTGGTTACTGTGTTCCCTCTGGCTGACAGCCCTGTTAGACGATGCATATTGTCTACATGATTTGGATACTCTTTGTCAAGCCATAGGGACCCCCCATGCATTCTGTTGGCTAGTATTTTGGAACATTTCATGGCAATGAATTGAGTGCCAAAAGCTGGTAAAATTCTCAAGTTGATTAAGGTTGACCTCTGCAATCCTCTAAAATCCTCCCTGACTCTAGATGTTCTAGTGTCGTCTTCATTCTAGACATATTTTATCTAGACCTCTCTCTTCAAGGTTAGAAACTGGAAACAATCTGTAAGGTCATTGTCGATTAAGATTGACTTATCATATTTTCCATACATATTCTCCACCAACTCAATCTGTTCATTTAGCTTATCTTGTGGAACTGAGATAATTCCCTTCGCAATTGTTCTTCATCTTTGGTAAACAATTGTCACCTGAGAATTTGCACTCCTGTGTCTCTGCAACTGTTCTTCAGAGTGGGCCTAGATTTCCTCCGCTATCTGCAATAAAAATTCTGTAGTTTCTTTCATTATCCTTGCAAATTAAGTAGCTAGGCCAACATGATGTTTCCTTACTGGACTTTGGAAACTAATTACTCTAGCAACTTTCCCCATGTATCCTAGCCATGCTTTTCCATCGTCAACTAACTTGGACCTAACATTCGTGAAAAGGACAGAGTGGGTCGCATGGCTTATTAATTTTGTTATGATGGGGGCTACTTATTAACTAAACTTGTTCCTAACAGGAAGATATTTTATGGCTCCCACTTGACAGTTGCATCACTGGTTACTTATTATGGAAATGACTATTGGTACAACAAAAAGGACAAATATGGCGTGTGATGATAAAGATGGAAAAAGCATCTGGTTACGTGTAACTTAAGATTTGTGAAAGCATATGCCTATGGGTGACTACAAAATATACTTATTCCCCCTCGACCATAAATGCGTTGTGGCGTGATTACACTGTTGCCGCAACCTTATTGGCACATTTTCTTATTTTTGCTAAAAGTATGTAAAAGACATGGCTTCAACTAACTGGTTAATATGACTCACTAAATTTTATTACCTCCTACCTATTTGTGCGTTCATTTCCAAGACCCCCCCATCTTTAGTTTGTGTTTAATGACCTGTGGAAGGGATTTAGGTGTGCGTCATTTACCCAACCATGTAGCATGTCTCTATCCAATTGCGCCAATCTTACGGCTCCAGAATCTCTTATTTCCGCAACTATGAACAGGCCCAACGAGTGCATCTAAAGTTTACCTAGGAATTTTTGGAACTTGCTATCATATAATAATACGTGATCTCCAAATTTTAATGTCTTCTTCCTAATATGCCTGTCATGGCAAGCTTTTTTCCTTCTCTTCTCCATTGATTGGTGAAACTTGGCCAAGAACCTAGATTCGTCAAGTTCCATTAGTTGACTTAGTATTTATCTCAATGCTACATTGTCTG
Organism: Pinus taeda; assembly: GCA_000404065.3. Taxonomy (NCBI): domain Eukaryota; kingdom Viridiplantae; phylum Streptophyta; class Pinopsida; order Pinales; family Pinaceae; genus Pinus; species Pinus taeda. Next base: position 154,360 of record APFE030318947.1, read on the forward strand.
TCATTCTCGTTGCTTCAGAGATGAACATGCTTGGTGTTATGAACTCTGCTGGCACCACTGCTTCCTTCCTATATACTAGCTGAAATAGTGTTTGTTTATGAAGTCTCTTCACCGTTGTTCTATACACACATAGAGTTGCTGGTATTCTCTCATCCCAATCATCCCTATTAGCTGATATAATCTTTGTGATACCATTTTCCAATATTTTATTGAATGCCTCGATAGTCCCATTGGCCTATGGATGACATGGACTACTTTTATTATGCTCAATCATGAAATTATTTAGAAGAGCCTAAATGGTTTCATTTATAAAATGCATTCCTTGGCCACTTGTTAGGCTTTTTAGGAATCCAAATATTAAGATTATGTTGTTGAAAATAAACCTTGCGGCAGTGTCATCTGTATAGTCTCTGACGAGTGCTACTTCTGCCCATCTGGAGAGATATTTAGTAGTGGTTATAATGTATCTTGCACATGAATTCCTTGCTGGTGGTGTTATGGGTCTAATGAAATCTATTACCCACTTCTCGAAGATTTTCACTATATGAATGGGATTCAAAAGGCAGCTCATCCCATCGCAAAGGCTTCCCAACCATTTGACAGATGTTGCAATTCTTAGCATATTCCTTAGAATCTTTGTGAAGGATTGGCCACCATAGTCCTACATGTAGTATGTTCTTTGCGGTAGATTTTCCTCCCACATGGCCTCCTGTGACCCCTATGTGACATTCCCATAACACATATTCTCTTTCATGTTGAAGTATGTAGTGTCTTAGAACTTGATCCAGGCCCATCTTATAGAAGTGTCCTGTGATTAGTTGGTAGTATGTTTCCCTTAATATTAAGTGTCACCTCTGTGTTGCTATATATCCCTCTAAGCATTGCCCTATTGTACATAGCACAACACTCTCTTCTATGTGATCCAGGACTGCCTCTATTCTGAAAAAGTTGACATTGGGTAACTAATCATCCAATGCTCCTTCATTCTCTCCAGTCTCCAGTCGTGACAAATGACTTGGCCCCACATTCAATATGTCGGGTTTTATGACCACCTTGAAAGTGAATTCCTGGAATAGTAATAACCATCGGCATATCCTGCCTTCTAATACTGGTTTGTTTACTAAGTACTTTAGTGTGAAATGGTCCGTGAAAAACTTGATAGTGCCCTGATCGGAATAAGGATCCTTAAACTCTCTTAAATCTACCCAAACTCTATAAAAACTCATACAAAAGTTTAAAATCTTGTGGATGTTGAAGCTTATCAGAAATAACCTCTACACAATGAAAATTGTAGCCAACATGGAGCAACATGGACCTTCGGTCAAAGTACGTTGACCGAGGCCCATGGAGACTGCGCAATGGCACAAACTAGCAATTGGGAAATCCAGATTAGAAAACAGAGGTCGTTTCTAATGCACGATTTGCTAGGAAAAACCCCTCGAAATGGAAAGGCCCCATGCATTCAATCACAAGGGAAGCCAGAGAACTGTGGAAAAAGTGTTGAAAACAGATGGCGGGTCCCATGCTCCAAAACCGATGGAATATTGGAGGCGTTTCGGGTGGTAAGCGGGTTTGTTAGGAGAATGAGCGATTCCATATGTTGATTAATGCATGTTCGGCATATGAGAGAGAAAACCACTCTCATCATGGGCTAACATCCGAGCAAGTCAACCATGTGATAATAGCGATAGTTGTAGGATATGGAAGCCCCGGATCTAACGACGGAGATTGTGCCCAATGGGAAACTAGATTCGACAGATAAAATAAGCTTCGGCACATAAAGGTTGAAGTCTGATTGGACCACTGAGTTGGTGGATGAATCATTCCATATAGTAACCAAAGTAACGAACCGTTTGAGGAAGAGCTGGCTCAGCTCATAAGGAGACAAGTGACCACCTCTCTGTGAAGCCTTACAATGATGATGATAGAGAGAAGGGAATTCCAGCGGACAGGGGCAGGAGATTCGAAGAGCCAAGAGAGGAAGCAAATAGTCATGAGACGGATTAGTGCTAAGCCATGAATGGACAAAGAGTAAAAGGGGGGAAAAAGAGAGCAACCTAAGAAGAAGTAGGGCAGACCTGGAAGAAAAAAAAACTAGAGCCGAGCTCACTATAATAGGAAAAGCCACCAGAGGTTGGTGGGCGAATAGCGAGAAAAAAAGCACTGAATGTGTAGAGAGTCTAGGGAGTCACTTGGAGGTCGAGTGAAAAGCCAAAGAGCTCAATTGACAGTAGCATATTGTTGTTGGAGTTGCTTGGAGGTCGAGCGACTCACAAAGGCATGTAAAGGCCAAGAAAAAGAGATTAAAAAATCCAAAGCAGAGAATCGTGAGCCATAGCCAGAGCCAAGAGCTAGAGCTAGTGCCAGAAGCGAGAGCTGAGAGCTAGAACCAGAGCACGACCCATAGAGCCAGAACTAGAGTCAAAGCCACAACCATAGCAAGAGCCAGAACTAGAAAGTTGAAGAGCAACAAGAGCCAAGGGATAAGATGGTGTTTTGAGCCCAATGTTCCTATATAAAACGTTGGAGTTAAGTGTGTCACTAGTAAAAGAATTGAAGCCATAATCCTAGAGAGCATAATCGAGTTGATTAGAGCTCAAGGAGATGTAGCCCAAGATATCAGGGTGAACTCCATATTATATTGTTGCCTTATGTGTTTGTTTTTACTGTTGCTTTAACTATTGTTATGTGCATTTATATATCAGTTTAAGTACCTTTCCCATATCAGCACAAACAAGAGATTTTAAAGGAAATAATCAGCTGAAAATAACTACAAGCATGCACCCATATTTTCAAGTATTTCTTATTTCCGCATTGGTTAATCATTAAGACTTGGGAAAAGTTAAAGCTTTGGAAGTGGGAGAGGTTCTTGTAAGTTAGACAAGAATCCTAAGAGCCCGATTTTCAGATCATGCCCCCAACAAGTAATGCCTAAACTTTTGCAGAGAATAGACCACGACCAAGGCCTCCCTCTCTATTTTCATAGAGTTGCTTTCTGTATTTGAGAACTTTTTTTTGGTGTAATACACCGAGTGATCCATATTTCTCTCCCCTAGTCTTGCTATGACTATTCCTAGAGTGATCCCTGATGCATCAATATGTACATGAAACATTTTGTTCCAATATGGATAGACATGGATCAGGGTGCTTACCAGTTTCTCTTTCAATTTATCCAATGTTGCTTGACAGTCCTCTATCCAAGTGAACACTTCTATTATTTTCAGTAATTTATCCAATGGGGCTGTGATCGATGCATAATTCTTGATGAAGCGTCGGTAATACCCTGTATGGCCCAGAGTGGACCTTAGTTGCTTTACATTGTGTGGTGGTTCCATGTTGACAATTGTCTCAACCTTCCCTGGGTCTACACATACTCCATCTTTGCAAACGATGTGGCATAGCAGTGTTCCAAACGGGACAATGAAAATGCACTTCTTAAAGTTTAAGAAAATTTGCAATTTTCGACACATTTCAAACATAACCCTTAGTATGATTTTGTGTTTATTCAACATGCTATATATTATCCAATCATCCATGTACACTTCTAGAAACCTATGAATGTAGTCTCGGAATGCGGCTATGACAATCCTAGAGAACACTACAGGTGTGTTCTTCAATCCGACCGACATTACGTTGTATGCATATGACCCCCTTTCAGTGGTGAATGTTGTCTTCCTTTTGTATTCCTTGGCTATTCGAATGTGATGGTATCCCAATAATCCATCTGCAAAAGAATATGATTCATTTCCTGCCACATTGTCTAGGAATTCATCACTGAAGGGTGTCGGGGATCGCTCATGTACACATGCATTGTTGAGACTTCTATAATCAATGCAGACCCTGATTTATGTTGTGTCCTTCTTGTTTTGTGTGACTATCAAACTTATCCACTCCACTTTGTCTACTCGAAATATAATCCATGCGTCCAATATTTTGTCGATCTCCTTCTTAACCTTTTCCTTCACCCTAGGGTTCAGTCTATATGGCTTATGCTTCATTGGATGGGCATCCGGCCTTAGAACAATATTCATCTCTCCTATGTCTCATTTTATTCCTTTTAGCTCTGCTACTGATGTTGGAAACAAGTCCTGATACTCTTGCAACACATCAAAAGTTTCTTTTGTCATCTATTCATCCCAATAATCTCCCTAGATGCCATTTTGGGTTTATCCTCCGTCCCAACATTTTGTTTTCTTAGCTTCATCAGTAGAAGGTGAGTGCCTTCTCTTAAGGGACTTTCCCGTATGTCTTTTTCTCTTTCTGTTTCCTCAAATTTTAGGTGTCTCAATCCTTCTAACCCATCCTCGTTTGGTTCTGCATCCACCTTATTGCATGTGTTGGGTTGTGTTATATTCTTTCCACGACTAGGCAGCATGTTTAATAGGGGGGTTAGAGGGGGGGCGGAGCCCCCCTTCATTGCGGCGTTTGTGTAGTGGGGGGGGGGGGGGTCATAGGGGGTTTGAGGCATACCCATAACCCCACTTTATGGGGTCCAGGGCAGCACCCCAGAAAATTTTGTTTTTGGACCCTATGTTAGGATGGGCGGACCCACCTATGGTTTTGTGCATGATTTTCGGACATGTTTTTAGACGCGATGGTTTTTGGTCCATGGTATTGGACACGATGGTTTTTGGTCCATGGTATTGAACACAATGGTTTTCGGTCAATGGTATTGGATGCTTCAGCATGTATAAATATGTATTATAACATTGAAAGGAACATAATGAAAAATCAAGCTAGTAGTCCCAATTTTGGGATCCAGGGGAAAATCTCTATGTATATGTGTTTTATGTGTTATGCTCTCGCATTGTTTATTTTTTCTGTTTTAGAATTCGTATGTAGGTAATTTTTGTACGGGGTTCAAACCTACATTTGGTATGAGAGTAGTTTTGGCTTCAAAGGGATGCCTTTGTCGCTGAGGGGTTTCACTTGGGCCTGTGGTAGACCCTGTTCAGTGGCAGATCTGTGAGATCGATTCTGGTGGTGAAAGAAGATGGCGAGTAGTGGAAAGATAGAGATCAAGAAATTTAATGGTCAGAGCTTTGAGTTGTGGAAACTCAATATGGAGGATCTGTTGGTGGATAAAGATCAGTGGATCGTAGTAGATCCAGGTACTAAACCAACAGGAGTGTCTGATGAATAATGGAAGAAGTTGGATCAGAAAGCAAAGAGCACAATATGATTATGTGTCTCAGATTCAGTATTGTTGAATGTATCAGGGGAAGCTATAGCGAAGGCTTTGTGGGACAAGTTAGGGACTTTGTACCAATCTAAGTCTCTAGTGAGTAAACTGTTCCTGCGGAAAAAGCTGTATAACATGAGGATGAAATATGGAGACTTGGTTACAGAGCATCTGAACGCATTAAATATTGTGGTAAGTCAGTTAGCATCTATTGATATTAAAATCTCAGATGAAGATAATTGCATTAGATTGTTGTGGTCTCTACTAGATTCGTGGGATAGTCTGGTTATTACAATAGGTAACAATGCAACTACCTTGCAGTTTGATGAAATAGTCTCATCCTTGCTGGTGGAGGAGATGAGACAGAAAAATATGGAGAACTATAATGGTGATGCCTTATCCATATGAGAACGGTCCCAGAACAGAAACAAAAATAAGTCATCGAGTGCGAGATCTAAATCTTGAGGGAGATCTAAATCTCTTGGAAAACCTGTAAAGGTGGTGTGCTGAAAATGTAGAAAGGAAGGGCACTACAAAAGGAACTGTAAATCTAAAGCTCTTGATAAAGGAAAGGTATCTGATTATGCTCCTTCTGTAGAGGTGAAAACCACCTCAGATGAAGGTGGGGATGTGTAATTGGCTTCTTCAAGTACACTTGTAGATCATCAAGCATGCTTGATTGACTCAGGTGCATCCTTTCACTTCACTCCCCATAGAGAGTGGTTCCGCGAGTATGAGAAATACGATGGTGGTGATGTCTTCTTAGGGGATGATAGGAAGGATAGAATCATTGGTCGCGGAAAAGTAAAGTTGAAGTTGCAAGGTGGAAGGGTTAGAACACTTCCAAGTGTTTTGCATGTTCCTGCATTAGCCAGAAATCTGATTTCTATAAGCAAGCTGGATGATGCAGGTGTAAAAACAGTATTCGAGAAGGATACCTGCAAAATGGTTCACAGAGCACTGGTACTGATGTAGGGAGTTCGAATTGGAACTCTGTACAAGCTCTAACATAGCACTATTATTGATGGTTGCAACAGTTTTGTGGTTCCTGAAAGTGGAGCAAAAAATCTAGTGGTGTCTGGAGAGAAGACCATGTTGTGGCATCAAAGGCTTGGACATATTGGAGAGAAGGGCCTTTGAATACTTCATGGTAAGGTATGGTAGAAGGTATGAGTAATAGCTCTCTTGATTTTGATTTCTGTGAAAATTATGTATATGGGAAGCAGAATCGGGTGAGTTTTCCCCTTTGGTAGTAAGAGGGCGAAACAAATATTAGAACTTGTGCACAGTGATGTGTTTGGACCTATGAAGGTTCCATCACTGGGTAAGTCTATGTACTATGTATCATTTATAGATGACTTCTCAAGGAATACATGGATATATTTTCCTTAAGAAGAAATCTGAAGCCTTTGATAGGTTTAAAGAATTTAAGGCTCTCATGGAAAATCAGATAGAGAAGAAGATAAAGGTGCTGAGGACAGATAATGGTGGAGAGTTTTGTAGCAAGGAATTTGAAGAATTTTATAAGTGTGGTATAGAATGATATAAGACTACTCCATATACACCTCAGAAAAATGGAGTTGCAGAAATAATGAATAAGACATTGATGGAAAGGGCAAGAAGCATGCTCAGTGGTGCTGGGTTAGGACAGGAATTCTAGGCAGAGGCGGTGGATACTACATGTTACCTGGTCAACATATCACCTTCATCAGCATTGGAGGATAAGACTCCACAAGAGGTATGAACTGGTAATAAGCCCTCTCTTTCACATCTGAGGGTATTTGGATCGGATGCATATGTACATGTTCCAAAGGAGAAATGAACCAAGTTGGATAGTAAATCTGAAAAGTTCATCTTTATTGGGTATAAGGATGGTTTAAAGGGGTATAAGCTTTGGAACCCAGTCACATAGAAGGTTGTGTATAGCCAAGATGCGGTGTTTAGAGAGGTAAAAGATGTTATTAAACATGAAGTCCAACCAAAGAAACTTGAGAAGATAAAGTTTGAGGTTAAGGAGGAAGACTCAGATTCTACAACAGGAAGAATCAGAAGATGAAGAGCCACAAACTCTGGGTGTGAGAAGATTTGTTCGAGAAAGAAGGTAGCCAAAAAGGTATAGTCCATCTGCTTTCTGTTCAAATTTTGATTTATCTATTACTAACGATGATCCCAAAACTGTGAAGGAAGCAGTAGATTCAGAGGATGGAAAACACTGGAAAGAGGCCATGGTTGATGAAATGGCATCTTTGCACAAAAATGAGGCTTTGGATCTGTTGGAGTTGTTGGCTGGAAGGTGTTAGCGCTTGGAATTCACCTAGGCTGAGATAGACAAACTCTCAAGGCTACATCAAACCATTTCACCTCGTAGCTAGCCCTACGAGGTATGAGAAGGCTCTCTCGGGTCAGATTCGGTAGATCTTTCAATATTATAAGCTGACCAATTAGGAACAAGGATTTTAGGCTAGTAAACTGATAAGGGGGATTGATTTAAAGATTTTTGGTTTTTTTTTTGGTGGCAATTGGAGAGAATGCAATTCAGGGCGCGGGGATTGAGCACAGTTTTTGCAGGGGGATATTTGGGGCAAGGTAGGAGTAAGCGCTGATGCCTTAATCTGAGATGGATGATCAGGGATGATAGAGAAGGAGCTAAAGAGGGCAAACAACTATTTGAATCCTCTCTAGATAGCAGAAAACATAAATTTTGAACAAACTAAAAAGCTGAGCATGCCAAAGCATGTATTCAAACTTTACCACTTCATCTGTCCAAATAGAAGCAAAAGAGAGATGTAGAATACATAAACAAACTTACAATAACATGTAGAGAACACACCATCAACACTACAATCCACAAGAATCCACAAGGATGTCTGCAAAACCCTGGCCTTCTTCCTCTTGAAATTGCAAAGATAGATGTACAATATACAATGAAAACTTTTTCCCTCAAGAGTCCAACCTTCCAACCTCTCAAAATGACTAAGAAAACACATAATATAGGCAAGCTAACCTCTTCCCTTGCCTCTAGGGGTCGAGCTCATCCTTCTAGGAGCAGTGTGAACTAATTTCAAACTAAGCACTAGATAATAGGCATCTCAACAACTTGCCTCTATTACTTAGCTTACTAATTCATGCATTAATTATTCACTTTTACATCAAGGAAGCTTCTAGAAGAGTAAAGAGAGGTAAAATCTATCAAAGTGCCATGAAAATATTACATTTATCCATCATCTACAAGTAAAAATAATCAACCATAGTCAAAACAGTGTTTTTGACCAAAAAAGTCAATTTTGGCAAAGTTAGCTCTCACATCCGCACCCCCTGGCTCTCACGTCCGCGCACCTTTGCAGCAACTTTTGAGGTTCCACTGGTCCAAATCAGGTGCAAGATGGCTCATTGGAAAGCTTGGTCTGTCTACTTTCCATCCCAAGTGGAATTTCTGAATTTGGAGTTGTTTTGCCCCCTCAAAAACCATTTCTCCCAAGGTCACTTTCTGCAACTCAAAAAGTGGGCAGAAAGTCATTTTTTTGATGTATTTTGAGCTTTTGGAGGCTCAAATCTCAAAATCAGGCTTCTCCCAAGTATTGGTAATTTTTCTCTTTGCATGCCCTTTCCAAAAATGCAAAGTTTTCAAAATTCCGAGCTGTCCTCCAAAATAGTCGCGCTTGGAACGCGACCATGGCACGGGAAAAACCTGTAA
>APFE030318947.1:182672-208334 GCA_000404065.3 Pinus taeda
TCTAGAAGGCTCTAGAAGTGACCACAAGTAACTTTTTAAAGATGAAACTCGCGCCTTTTGACCTTTACAGGGGTACGCACCCAACCTTTGGCTTACAGAGCGTACAAGTACGCAGGTACATTATGTTTGGGATGCGTACATGCAGGCAAGGTAGAGAGAACCTGCGTACCCAGAGATAAACATGTTTTCAAGTGACTTTCTCTCTTTTTGAAGTTTTGACATGAAGAGCAGAGGTATGGGGTTTGACAAGGAGGAAAATATGGCTATTGATGGGGCCATATTGACTGCAGATAGTCATGGTGACAAATTTCAGTGTAACAACATGGTAAATAACTTGTGGAGTAATTGAACAAGTAGGAAGAAATAAATTAGATAGTACATGAAGAATTTATAACGGGTTAAACTTAGAAATTCCAACATGGTATCAGAATGTCATTGTAAATCATAGGGTAATTGAAGGCATCAGCCGAGCAGAACAACAATAGCGGAAACAACTATCCTGAGTGAAAGAATTTGTTCCTAGCAGAAAGCAGCAAGAAAGGGGTGACACAGAGAGCCTGCATAATCAATTCGAGCTAGGAGGAGGATTAGCATTGAGGCAAAGAGGAGGAGACCTAACCTACGTAGTGCCTGGTCATCTTTCTCATCTAGGAAGGATCGCCGCTATGGCCAGGAGGTGCAGGTTGTGTTGTTTCCGGGATTGTGCAGAGTCTAGAGGCTCTAACCTTCAGACTGCTGGGGCATAGGAGGCTGTGGGTAAGTTGTGGAGCAAAGCTGGTGGGGTACTATGGTTAGAACAATACCTAACAGAGAAAGACCAAGGAGGAGGGAGTTTCTTCCGAGGATTGGCACAAGGATTTCCAGAAGGGAAATCGAGGCTTAAAGGGAGTCAAACCAAGAACTTCTAGATGGGAAGTAGAGAGACTTGAAAGAGTCTAAAGAGGAGCAACGAAATGGAAGTGAATAGGCTAAGAGACCAGGATAGACTTGATGGAGTTTTAAACTTCATAGTTTGGAAGGCCAGGATCTTGTCCATTCTAGACAGGTATTGCATTAAACACTTTGTCTTGAAAATGATAGCGATCTCGGTTGACCCAGTTGAAAAATGACAAGTACGAGGAGGCAATGGCCAGGGAAAAGTGCATCATCCTTGATGGTGTCAAGGATCGCGTGGTGCCACACATTGCTAAGAATGAGACAAAAAATGAGATGTGGGAGGCCCTGAAGAAATTGTACTAACATACTTTAGTGTAGAGGAGGATGTTACTTGAAAACCAGTTGCGGCCATATCAGATGTAGAAGGGAGAATAGATAGATGTCTTCCTCAGTGGATTGAAGGAGATCTATGATCAGATAACTTCCATAGGGGCCACACTGGATCAAGAACTGATGGTGAGGACCGCATTGAACACAATATTAGAGGACTGGGAGGTATTTGTCTAGAGCATACTAGGAAGGACAACCTTCCAGATTGGGAGGAACTGTGGGCGTCTCTGCGTCAAGAAGAGATTTGATGGGTGTCCAAGGCGGGGAGTAGCGAAAAAAGGGTCATAATCAAGAAGGAGGAAGAAGAAGATGTGCTCTTGCATCTATGGGAAAGCAGGAGAAAGGAAAGAAGAAGGATCTCTCCAAGATCAAGTGCTTCCATTGTGGGGAATTGGGTCACTATGCGAACCAGTGTCCTAGGAAGAAGAGCAAGGGAGAGGTTTCTGAGACCAAGGCTGCACTGGATAAGGCAGAGAAGGAAGTGGAGACTGATGACATCTGTGCCATGAGTGCTCATGCATCTCGAGAGATGAATTGGGAAGACATTGAGCTATAGTCAGACAGACTATAGGCGATGAGGGGCATGATCCTCGAGGTACCCAACCTCTTGGATTATACCTAGCTACGGGAGCCCCGAAGAGGAGTAGCAAGACTAGTGGATGTCGGTAGAGACAGATGCAGATGAAGTGATAGAGAGGGCTATAGTGTAGGAGTCCCATGACATCATGAGGTAGCAGTGCGAGAGGCATGGTGTTGTTGCAACAACAGAGAGATCTGTAGAGGGAGCACTTGTTAGTGACAAAGGGAGCTTCAACATCGGGAGTGTTTCTAGCCTAACAGAGATGTCAGAGTTGGGAGGATCAATTACTTACTTCTTAGTAACTAAGTTGCATTGCAACAGTTAGTGGTGGTAGTGTTATGGGCACCACGATGCAACTTAATGAGAGGGGATGCAGTGTAGATGCAACAATGGCAGTGCTAGGGCAATGGGCAACAACACAGATGCAGAGGGAGCTACCGTACAGATGTAGAAATGGCAGTGATAGGGCCATGGTTAGAAGTACATGATGCAGTAGTGTAGATGATTTTGGGCAGTAGGCCTAACATCAGCACAAGGACCGATGCCAGATGATCTAGGTGATACTCAATGAGGAGTATTATTAGAGCACAATCCTCACTAAGAGGGAGTGTTGATTTGGGGTGGCATCGGATGTGATCGAGCCATGAAAATTGGTGGAGAAGCTAAAGCACATGAGATCTCCAAGACCCATAAATGGTTTGGGCATAATCTAACTAGTTTGGGAGATATTAAAAAATTAATATTTTTAATGGAGTTCCTAACTCTAAACTTAGGAAAAATAAAATATTAATGTGAATTAATATAAAATTGTATTAGAATGGTCCAAAAGTCATTGATCAAGCCAAATATAATCTTAGTAGTTGATTAGAGATTTAATCTTGGCTGTTGATGGACCAATGAGAAAAGTATAAGAGGAGGCTTGAGGGTCAGTTGGAGAACACACCGAGAGAGATCAAGAACTTGATTTTCTGGGGCAGGGTTTGTTGAGGAAATTGAGTGAGTGATCTAAGTTGCAGCTGAGGGGCAATGAATACATAGCAGAGAGCAGAGTTAGTACGAGAGGATTAGTGCAAAAGCCGGGAGAGGTTGACGCAGAGCCAACTAGAGGCCACGCAAAGGTAGCCATAGGCCACGTAGAGGCAGTCAGGAGCTGCGCAGAGCCAGAGAGGGCCGTCGTGTGAGACACAAAGGCTCCAGAGGCTGATGTAGAGCCTAGAGAGGCTGATGCTGGGCCAGAGAGGTTGACACTGGGATAGAGAGGCTGACGCAGGGCCTAGAGGTAGCGTTGGGAGATTTTTCGTGGGACAGACTGGGAGATGGAGAGTCGGATAGGGTGAAACAGTCCCTATCAAAGTGACGTAGAGTAGCAGAAGTTGCATTGTTGGTGTGTGATCATTTATCTGGTGATTTAGCCGGAATATATGTCTCCGACTGAGAGATACTACTGTCGAGGGCATTCTATGTTGGGTGAGCCATTTCTAGCACCTAGGTTGTATTCTGAAACTGCATAATAATAAAACCCTCTGAATAGTTTCACTGGTTTTCGCGCATTGGGTTTTTTGGGGGACATTAGTCCAAAAAAAACGGTGTCACTTGTGTGCTTGTTTTTCCTTCAATTGATGATCTGTATGTGTTGATACTGTACTTGTATTTATGTTCAGTATTTATATGGTAAATAACCTGTTAAGTAATTAAACAAGTAGGAAGAAATAAATCAAATAGTACAGGAAAAATTTCTAACAGGTTAAACTTATAAATTCCAACACTACGTATATCTTCAAGCCTTGAATCAAAGCATATATGTTAGGATTTCAATAAGAAAAATATAATAACCTACAGCCAAGATCCCTTAAGATAAAAGAAACTAAGGTTATTTTTTAATCCAGGGTTAATGGATTGGGGGTTTATGAATTCTTCAACATGTATATAATGTATTGTAATATTGAAAGGAATATAATGAAAATCAATCATGTTTTCCGATTTTTAGGTTCCAGGATAAAATATCTATGTATATTTTTTGTGATCACCATTGTATTTTTCTTATGTTTTTTTTAGAATTTGTTTGTAGGTATTATTTGTAGATGGTTAAGATCTATAATCCACGAGTTCAATGTCTCCTTGGATATATTCGTTCAACAATTGTTTCAATTAAAAACTTTACCAACATAACCCAAAGAATGATCAAACCTAACATCTTCTCTTACTACCATCCTTATTTAACTCTTTCCTTCTTGCCACTTTTCAACTTTTCTTGCCTCTACTCCTCTAGCTTTACCTTCTCACTATTTCAACCATCTTTTCCACCTTTGAAGCAATTAAATCCAAGTTGCATATGAAAACACATATTTTACAAGATTGATGGACTCGAGCAAAATCACCATGGAAATTTCATAAGGGCTGTTGAAGATACAAGGATAAAAAAATCATAGAAGACCAAGCTTACAAACTACATTACATGGATTATAATGACTATAATGTCAAATAGAACAACCCATTCTATCTTCATCACCTTCTTTAGTGATACGTCCCTATAGCCTTAACCTAGGAAATTTATCCCTTAGAAAGTACTCAAACATAAAATCCCATATGCCTTCCACCTTATTACTAACATGACACCTGGATTATATCCTCTACTACTTCTTAGACTATAGGCGTTGAAATTGTAACTTGGTTCGATCTTCATAATTATCAATGTACTTGTATCAATATGTATTTTATGTAAAATCAAAAGAAGAAAAATTATATTTATTTCTTGCATGTTCTTATTGCTTTATTTTGGTCAATAGGAAAATGTAAAATGACATGTTCTTTGTGACCCTTGTAAAAGACGCAAATTTGAATTTCTGAAAAGCATCATTTGTCCCTCCAATCTACCAAGTCAGCCCTCCAGAAGACAATTTAGCCTGCCCAAAGGATGTGTCTATTCACATGAATGGACAATTATAAATAGAGCTAATTCATCTCCATCAAGGATAAATTTTGTAGCATCTTTTGAAGCATGAGAGCAAGCTTTCTGAGGCACAAAATAAAGATTCCGAGGCACATATATCCAAGATTCCTGAGGCATATATCTCATATTTTAGAGGTAAAATAAAGGGTGATATTTGAGGAAAAAGACTACCGTGAAAGATGCACTATGATCTTGTAAAAGGATGAGTTATTTGAGGCACAATACTTCTGTGAAATGTGAGATTTTGAGGCAATTTATTTATGTGATAATGCAAGCTTCCTGTAGCACTTTGTTATGTGATGATGTGAGATTCATTTAGCTCTTTGTTATGTGATAATCTAAGCTTCCTGTAGCACTTCCTTCACTAATGATGCAATCTTTCTATGACAACATATTCCTGTGGTATTTGAGCTCACTATGGCACTATATTTATGTGATTAGTTGACTATATTGTGGAGAAAACTTGAAAGAGTTTGGAGGGTCGACTTGACACTTGGATCACTGGTTAATTTGACTTGGATTTCTCTTATTGATGAAGAATCTGTAAGGAAAGGATTGTTGGGTTTTCCCCCTTGTGGGGTTTTCCCTGGCGTCTGACATAATTTTGGGTCTTCTGTCTTTTCTCTCTTGTGTACAGTGATCTCTACTTAATGGCTAAATTGTTAATGTATAATTTCTTACTGAAATAACTTAATGAAGTAAATACTATGAGGAAACATGTATATCAGTCACAAGTAATTATCATGATAAAAAAATCTTGTTTGCAAAGGAATTTCAAGATTAGGATCACCATTAATCTCTACTTAACAATGTTTTTCATTATGGTCCACAAGCCCTAGTGATTATTTGATAGGTGAGGGGAGAAAAACCTCAAAAATTTCCTTTCCTCCCATCAGAATATCCAAATAGTAAAATAGCTCCTCCTCCATTCTCTAAGGTTCCATCAACATTCTAGTGTTTCATCAAACTTCAATCAATTATTTTATCAAGGCCAAAGTTCAAATTTATTAAACTTCAGAAACAAAAATATAAATTCCTTTTAATAAACACACTCATGTAATACTATTATAGAAAAATGAAAATACTCTCCATAGTGAAAGCATGTTGTATCTATCCATTTCCATGATCTTTCAAGCTCACAAATCCACATTCAATTTTCTATCATTTGATAGTGAATTTCATCAAGGCACTCGGAAGCATGTGGAATCCTACTTTGAGGATTGAAAATTTGTGAGGTGGTATAAAATATATTAGAGATAACTTATCAAAGAGCACAAGGAAGATCATAAGGATATGTTAACACTTATTTCATCATCGCATATTAGCTACACCAATATGGATAATAAAAATGGTGTAGATTATGGAACAATTCAAGTTATGAACTATGGCATAAATGATGGAAAAATACAAGACTTAACCAACCCAAGTTTGTCATCAACCCTTGCATCTAAGGCCACGCATACCAAAACCATAGAAATTATCCACCCTTTTCCAAACACTTAAAATATTGTGGATAAAATTTCACAACTCATTTCCTACAATGACTACGAATAGAAATGAGGACTCTATCAAAACAAAAGTAACAACACATAGCTTAATTTTTTCTATTCAATTCTAGAATTATTCATGGGTGTGTTATATTATTTACATTTCTAATACCATGTGCTATATGTTGTGAAAAGCATGATATGATTGGTAAGTCTCCTTGCACAAGGTTTCAAGGGTTGAAGCTCTAGAAAAAAAATTGGGGTGGATTTTTCCATCCATTTTTAGCTTTTTTGGCACATGATTTTTGTTTTCAGCTGGTTTTTTTCTACATGATGGTTCAAGCCATAATTTTGTAATTTAGGTTAAGGGAACTATAATTGTATTCTAATCCAGGATTAATGGATTGGAGGTTTATGGATATTGCATTAAATACATATTGTATTATAACATTGTAAGGATATAATATACTAAAACATTTCTGCTTTCTTTGATTTAAGTTTGCAAGGTAAAATCCCTTGATGGAATGTTGTGTGTACCATTGCATCTTTTCTATTTTATTAAGAATATAATTTGTAGAAATTAACTATATAGAATCAAAACCAAAAAAATTTAACATATTTGGGAAAGTTCTTAATGAAAATGTTAACAAACCTTTATTATCTCAAAAACTAGCAAGGTAAAAGGCTACAATTTTTTTTTATTACTTGCTTACGATAATAGATTACTCGAAATTATGATGAAGATATATCAATTATTGATTTAAATCATCATTTTTTTTTAACTATTTTAGAATGGTATCAACGCCCATCTAACACTTTGGTTGTGGGTATGATCCTATGGTATCTTAATGGGCCATAAAAATATTTGGGCTTTTATTTATATCTATGATCAAATGAACAAATTTGAAGCATGATAAACATGGAATGTTGTACTTTAAATGATCTTGTTGAGAAAAGGCCCATGATATTGGGTGTATCAGTCTTATAAGAAATTTATTGTACAGTGTGAATTGTAAGACACTTGAAGGGATGCCAATGTGAACCAAGTTTGAGATCACTAAATCAGTGACATGTGTATGATTAATAGATTAAAAAAACTCGTGTTAATATGTATGTGTAGATATAAGGTTGTAGGTAACTCTTCAAAGGTTATGTCAAGGGGATATTTATCTTTCAAGCTTCATCACCTTGTATAAACTCTACTTTCTTCTAATTTTGAGCTTGTAACTTCTTAAAAGAAAGCACATGTTTTTAAGCATTAGGCCTACTGAAATTTGCACATTTTCATTGACTTTTACAGTCAAATCTTTGTGCAAAAAAAGGTCCCTTGTCCCACAAACAAGGAGATCTCATACATCAATTAAATATTTGTTTGGATTTTAAAATTAAATTATATGGTTAAATTGTAGTGTGACATCATATGAACTATAATTGACATGCGAAAATCATTGCATTCAAGCGTGATAAGGTCCATGAAACCTAAAACATAAATAATTTTTTCGTTGCTGCAATAAGAGGTCATATGTGTGAAGAGGGAATATCCAGCATGAAATCTTGTTGATGTGGCTCATATGTAGAAGGATGGAAACATAGGTTAAATAATCATTGATTAAAAAAAAACTGAAGGAGTTATAAATTATACAAGATCACATCTCAGAGGATGTGTATTTGTTTTTAATTCCAATAGTTCATGTACACCACAAGTATTGTGGAGAAGTATATGGGCGTTTATAAAGATGTCACAGTGAGATTGATCCAAAATGTATCAGTATATAAATTTTTTTAATCTATTTTTTCACTTTGGGTTAAAAAATTGGAACTATTGGGCTCATTTTAAGGGTAAGGCAATTTAGAAATTTGAAGTCCGAAATTTTCCAAAGTCTATTTTAGGCCTTAAAATACCATCTTTGGGGTAAAACATTTCCAACCATAGGTCCTAGCATCTTGAATTTTTGTACACTTTAAAATCTTTTTCATCAACATTAAGATCATCTCAGTCAAATTTCACACGCAAAATTCACACCTCTTGCAAGTTGACCTATCTTATTTATTGTTGAATTTTGTAGTTATGGTTGGTCTTCATAATTAAAATTTTATTCCTAGAAATGTATATAATGAAAATGTAAGACAAGTGAGTAGTTGTGGCAATCAAGTTCTTATAAGTGATGTTGGAAGTTTGAGTGTATGCAAAAGTACATGAGACGAGAGAGATTGGAGACTATGGGATGAAGAAGAGTTGTGAATATGGAGTGAGGGAGAGATGGGACTACGCAATTATGGGATGTTGAGAATGAGAAGTTGAGGAGGACTATGGAGGTAATGTGAGAAGGAGTCCAGATGCGTCACTATAAATTTGGGCAATGCAGAGAGCGCTTGTCACCTTAAGAGGTATTTTAAAAGGAAGATCATATCCTCACTAGTTAACTTAGACTGACACTACCTATGGGAGAGAGTTGCGTGCATACCTGGGAAAGTAGTGTCAGGGTGGTCCCTATAATGGGGGTTGCAACAATAAAAGAGGGCTTGCTTCACATGCATACAAGGTTGGCATGCAATGCTCTGAAGAAGGATCCCAACCTTCATAGTCAAATGAGAAATGATAGAGACTAAGATCAAATAGAGGAACGATGTACTAATCAAGTTGGATCACCATGTACACACCCTCTAGGTATCAATTGGATACATATTAAAGCAAAGTTTTTATTAAAATTAGAAAGACTTCCAATAAAGGAGAAGGAAGAGCAGTGCGAGAATGAGGAGTAGGAAAGGAAATGGGAGAATTAAATTCAAAAGTAGTAGGGGAAGATCACGCTCTTAGTTCCTCGCGGAGGGCAGCCTAAGGAGGAGGAGCATGGCACTGAATTTCATATAGAGATGGAGTTCAAAGATAGCTAGGAAGCAAGGCCACCTCTAAAAGCTTTGGAACAATTCAACATGCAAGAGGATGAGTTTAACTTATTCAAACATAGAAGTTCTTGTACCAATGAATAGGAGAAGGACTAAGTGGCTCGAGATGAGCCATAATTTGTGTTGGGGCCTGTTAGGGGCCAATTTTTTTGATTTTTTTTGTAGAAGTATGGGAAACAACACATAACATAAGAGGATGGCACGAAAGTATCAGAAGCAATGTGAAGCAAAGGGGATGGTGTCACATCCCCTGGTTAATATTTATCTCTTATAAATAATTGAAATTATTTTCAATGGCTGAGAGAGGAACACAAATTCCATTACTTTAGGTAGGATATTGCTTGAGGAAATTGTTATTTTAAATATTAGTCTCAGTTGGTTGAGTGGTCTGACTATGCCATAAATTAACTAAAAGAATAAGGGACAATGGTAGGTGTCCTTTAACTCTAAACATAAGCAAGAACATGACAAAAATATTAAGGCAACATGGAATTCATGGTATGCGAGGTTGATTGTTGTGAAATCGTGGAGAAGAATGAGCAATTTGAAAAGAAGAGAAAAAGGGAGGAGTTGGAGAGGAGGCCATCGATTTATACATGCTCTCTCTCTCTCTCTCTAGGAGGGACACATAGGCATACATAGAGAGGAGGATCTTTTTGGGCACACAGAAGTTGTGGAAGAGGTAGTGAAGGTAGCATCTCGAGTAGTATTACTGATCACTAGAGAGACTTAATACCAACTGAAGAAACCTCTCAAAATCTTGTTGAGCATGATAATCACAAAGAGAGAAAATGATTTCCTATAGTGGATGAAGGCAAGATGCCCTGGTGACATCTTATATATTTGTCTTTTTGGTTCAAATCCCTCAGAAGCACTCTGTTAGGTCCCTATACTACTAGTGTAACCCCTTATTGTTATTAGTGAAACCCCCTTATTATATTGTTGTGCCCATGTAGTCCCCATATTGTTATTACTGTGCCCCATAAAAGCCCAATATTGTTATTGTTGTGCCCTTACATTATTATTGTTATGTCGGCTCTGATTACATGATGACCCCTTAGACTCTTATATATAGAAAGGAGGTCTTGTCATTTGTATCATCCAAGAATTGTTCATTTGTGTAATGTATAGGAGATTCCCCCTCAACGAGGCTGATTTCGAAGGCAATGATCTTTCTTTTCTATCTTTTTGTGAGCTGGTTTCATAACATTTGGTATCAGAGCTTTGGATTCTAGGGTTTCGCTGCTCCAAACAAGTGATCGTGGAATTTTCACTATAATTTTTTTTTGCGATGTTTCAGATGATAAAAAAAACCCATTTGAGATGAAATTGTTCTGAACCTCGAGTCTGAATTTCAGATCTTGTCTCTCTATATTTTTGGAGATATGAGCTGAGGAAGTTAGGGTTTTTGTAAGCTCCAGAATTTCATCTCAAACAAGGGATTGTGACATTTTTGCTATAATTTGTTTTTTATGACATTTTAGATTCTGAAATTAAAAATAATTTGAGCCAAAATCTTGTTGAATCTCAGGCCCAAATTTCAGATTTTTCTTCACTGTATGTTTGGAGATACGGTCCAAGACATTTAGGGTTTCTGCAGGTCCCCGAATTACATCCCAAATAGGTGACCTTGGGAAAATAATCATAACTCTCTCTCAGAGCATCTAATTCAAATTTTGTAAGAAGTGTCAAAAAGAAGACAGGCTGCAGTTTGTTGGGTATCAGTTTTAGAACCTAAGGTCAAAGAAGTGACATGTGGCAAGTCGTAAAAGTTCTCTCTACTGAACTAGTCTATAATTAGGTCATGCGAAATATTGGGCATAACGTTGTATTTAGGAATCTAATTGCGATCATACTTGCGGAGTTAGAAAGAGGACTTAGAGGGATACCACAGTTCAAAATTTTAGAACTTAAAGATCTGAAATTACATAGTTATAGACGTTTCAAGATTGAGATCCTAAAATCAAGAAAAAGTGATATGAGGAAGTCTGATGGCAAGGATCCGGTAAATTGGATACTACAGATGGAGCAATATTTTGATCCACATGACGTACAACTATTACAAAAGATACATATTTCATCTTTATATTTAGAACCAAATCAGTTTGTATGGTATAAAGGGCTTTGTTCTCGTAAACCACTTGTCACTTGGTCAATTCTCACGGAGGAAATGATAGCACATTATGAGGATATAAAGAGCAACACCTTCTTTAGCCAATTGATAAATAACAAACAAAAGGGTTCAATGGCATGGCACATTAAGGACTTCCAAAAATTGAATATAAGGGTAAACGATATTCCAGAGAAGAAAAGGATTGATGTCTTCATAGGGCCTTTAAAGGATAACATTCAACACGAGGTTCATCTTTGGGAACTTGATTCATTGGAGAAGGCATTCAGGTTGGAAAGAAAAATTGAAAGCGGAATTATGGAAAGAAGGAATCCTACCACTCAAAACTATAAATATGGAAGTGTTTTTTCTCCTAGCCTTCCACAACCTACAAGGTTTACACCACAACAATTGGAAGAAAAAAGAGAAAAATGGCTTTGTTACATTTGTGATAGCAAATACACTAAAGGTCATAAATGTGCTTAGAAGAAATTATTTTACATAGATTGTGAAGAGGAGGAAGAAAAGGATCAAGAAACATCAAATGAAGAGGATATACACCAACAACCAAGCCTAGAGAAAGAAGAAATGAATCCGATCATATCTTTTAAATAACTGGCAAGAATTACCACTCCTGAAACTCTCAATATAGAAAGACATATCAAGAAGAAAAAGGTTCAAGAAGTAAAAGATCACATCGAGCATCGAGAAATGAATTCAACCATATATTGTAATGCATTGGCAGGAATTACCACTCCTAAAACTATCAAGATAGAAGGACATATCAAGAAGAAAAAGGTAATAGTGTTGATTGATTTGAGAAATAGCCATAATTTTATTTATTGTGAGATAGCGAAGGAATTGAATTCCTTCCTATATCCAACACCAGAGTGTCAACTGATGGTTGCAAATGGAAGAACCATAAATTTCTCTAGAAAGTGCCATAATATCAAGCTATCCATTGGAGAATATGTTTTGAATAGTCCAATGTTTCCATTCCAATGGGTGGTGCTGATGTTGTACTAGGAGTTCAATGGCTACAATATTTGGGTATGATAACTTTTAATTTTCAAGAACTCTTCTTGAATTTTTTTTCAAAAGGAAAGGAAGTTGAATCAAGAGGTATCGTAGGGAAACCAGGAAATATAATTAGTTCTAACGACATGAAAAATATTCTAAAGGAAGAACAACATGGTGTAATTGCACAATTATGTTTGCTAGAGATTCCCACGTCGAAATCATCTATTTCTCCAGATCTCCAAAAATTCTTGGACAGTCATTCCAAGGTATGTGAGACTCCCAAAGGCCTCCCACCTATTTGTGATCATGATCATGTTACTCATTTTTCAGGAAATTTTCCTCCAAACATCAGGCCTTACAGATATCCCGTTGCACAAAAGAGTGAAATTGAATGTATAGTTGCAGAAATGCTAGAGGCTCGTATAATTCTACCTAGTCAAAGTTCTTTCTTTTCCCTAGTAGTATTGCTGCACAAGAAGGATGGATCATGGTGCATGTGTTTGGATTATAGAGAGCTCAACAAGATCACTATCAAAGATAAATTTCCCATTCCTCTCATTGACGAATTATTGGATGAATTGCTTGGAGAAATTTACTTCAGAAAGTTGGACCTTCATACAAGATATCATGAAATAAGAATGAAGACTGAGGAAATTTCGGAAACAAGATTTAGAACTCATGAGGGTCATTATTTGGTCATGCCTTTTGGCCTTACCAATGCACCTTCTACATTCCACTGTTTGATGAATTCCATTTTCAAACCCTTCCTTCAAAAATTTGTGTGAGTATTTTTTGATGATATACTAATCTACAACATGTCTTGGAAGGATCATTTTCAACATGTTGATAGAGCACTCAGACTATTGGATGAGAAACAATTATATGTACAAACCACCAAATGTTTCTTTAGAGTATAAGAGGTGGAATACTTGGGTCATATTGTATCTCATGAAGGTGTTAAGGTAGACCCTGAACAACAACAAGTTCTCCAACTCTTAAAGGATAACCTCACTTTGGCACATAATCGAATGAAACAACATGCAGATCAACATCGCAGCAAAAGAATTTTGATATAGGAGACTGGGTCTTTTTACGAATACAACCATACAAAAAAATGTCCCTCAAGCAAGCTAGGAAGTATAATAAATTATTACCAATGTACTATGGTCCTTACAAGGCACTACAAAATATTGGTACTATGGAATGCTATGGCATACAAATTGGAGCTACCTGCATCTTCCCAAGCGCCCCCAATTTTCCATGTTTCATGCTTAAAGAAGTTTATAAGTGACAAGATACCAGTTCAAACGATATTGTCGGAACTTGACAAGGAAGGAAAAATCATATTGGAACTTGAAGCATTCATGGAAACAAGAACCTGATAGCTATGAAATCGATCAATTTCAAAGTATCTCATCAAGTGGAAGAACTTGCCCACTGAAGATTCCACATGGGAGGATGATAATCTTATACAGAAGCATCCAAAACTACTCAAGCATTGCAGACAACACATTTTGAAGGAGAGGGATATGTTAGGTCCCTATACTACTAGTTTAACCCCTTATTATTATTAGTGCAACCACCTTATTATATTTTTGTTCCCATATAGTCCCCATATTATTACTATTGTGCCCCATTGAAGCCCACTATTGTTATTGTTAAGCCCTTACATTATTATTGTTATGTCATCTTTGATTACATTATCACCCCTTAGACTCCTATGTATATAAAGGAGGTCTTGTCATTTGTATTATCCAAGAATTTTTCATTTGTGTAATGTAAAGGAGGTTTCCCCCTTGAAGAGGCTGATTTCTAAGGCATTGATCTATCTTTTATATCTTTTTGTGAGCTGGTTTCATGACACTAGGTCTCTTGGATGAAGAATTCATTAGTTCCTTTTGTTTTATGACGCTAATTTCAGAAGGTGTATGACAAGAGGTAGCCTCTTTAAACGGTTTAGGGGGCACTAAGGTCGTATGTTTGGAGGCTTGAGGTGGAAGAGAGAGAAATGTATCCTTAATGTGGTCAAAAAAGGGCAAGGAGGCCTCTTCACTCTACTTTGATAATCATCTCTTGGCCATGCTTCTAGTCATTCCCCTTATGATGATAAGGAAATTCTTTACCATTTTGATTTTCCTGGTTTTCTCCATAATACTCAACTTCAAAAAATATCTCACTGCTATTATTTTTTTTCCTCATACTTAGTATTTTTCTCAGTTTCATCTTCTTCATATATTCCTCTAACTAATCCTCTAAGTGCGCTGCTTGGAAATTCTTGAGTTTGGGTACAAAAGTTATTCATAGCAAGCAAGGTTTCCCATGTTTCTTCTCCTCTTTGAAGTTCTTCGACAAATAAAATTTTTATTAATCTATGGTGATAAGATTAACGTTTTTCTTGACCCTTTTCATTGTGCAACCCATATTTTTGTACAAATAAAATAGGAAATTCATAAGTTATATAGCTTTGAAGCGAAGCAATAGTCTAATATAATACTAAAAATTGGAAGCATACATGGCCTCACATGTGATGTACTTTTGTACGATGAATAGAATATTCTTTCATTTATATACAATCTATGACCTTGCGACACCTTTACCCCAATCTAGGTTCAAATATTCTGAGAATAGAAACCATGTCACACCCCATGCTTATCTTGCTAAGTTTTTAACCATAAGTCACTCATTTTGGAGAGTCTAGTGGTGTGGGCCACTGAGTCCTCTAATATTTTTATCACAAGATCACCAACTTGGGAAGTTTGGCTATTGAAACCCTACAAAAATTCTTGGGTGGTGTCATTGTCATATCCATGGAATTTTTGCATAAATGGGAGCCACCCTCCTTTTTTTGGTATAGATTTGCTTACATCATATGTGGGGAAATACTCCATAAATTTTAACGACAATGGCTCGTATCTCACAACTCCCAACTTGCACATGTTTCCTCAATGGAGTGAATACAATGGTACTCTGGCTCTTAGTAGTCTAGTGCTAGTCAAAGTGGGATTGCAAGTTTGAATTTTCAATGAGAAATTTGGTTTGAGTGAGGGATCTTGTTCCAATGTGTTTGGATGAGCCAAGGAGAGGCATATCGCTAAATGATTACACATGCAAGGCACAACGATCATTTGTGATTATTCATATAATGAGGTGGCGGAAAGGGAGAATGATAGTAGGTGTGAAATTTAATAGGATAAGGGATATCATAATATCAAATGACATGTTATTTAAGAAAGGAAAATCACATGTGCAATTATAATGAAGGTTTGTTGGATATTAATTACATGATTTAAGACATTAAAGAACTTAAATCTAGTTACCTTACCTTGGGTTTTACTTTATGCACTAAAATATAATGCAAGAAAAATAATTGAAATAAAATTGAAACCTATGTAATATGAAAGTGTTGAGGCTAAAAACACATTGCAATACTGAGGCTATTAAGCACTAATATGTTGAGATTATTGATTACTTAGAACTTTGAGACAATGTTGGTGATATACTTGAAAAAGAACGATGATCATTTTGTTGAATTTTGAGACCAAAGTAGAACATTGTTGATGAAGACCTGGAGGATAAAGGAAGAAGAGGAAGGTCCTACAAAAATCTAGTGTTTGTAGACCCTCATCTTGGGATCATTTTCTACTAAATAAATTGAATAAATTTGATACCAGAATGCTACAGGTTATCATGCAACCATCATTTGTTCCTATAACTAGGACTACATGATTGTGTATTGATTATAGGAAAGCCTATAGGTGTATGAAAATATTGTTGATGCTTCCCTTCATGTTTCCTGAGACCAATCACTTGAAAATTGCTATTATTATGAATCCAAAACATTGTCAATGATATGAAAGGATGGAAAATTGGATGTTGAGAATAAAAATCAATGTTGGAGAAAAAAAAAAATTTATTGTGCCCTTGTTATACTCTTCCAATTAGAAAAATCACAAGTGTTGATTGTGGGTATTGATATTTTTATTTCATCCCTTTTTACAAACTGAATAAAGGAAAACCTAATGAAGAAATAAATGATACATGACAATTATTCTAGCAAATGTGGGTTCTAGCTATAGTCACAAGATCAATATAAATGGTTGTCTCAAGCTCTATACTGAGGATTTTCATGACCATTATTTATCATTAACTCAAATATTGTTGTTAGAAAAACAAAACTCTTATACTTTCCTTATAATGGGTGGTATTCCCTTTATTAGAATATTTTTGGAGGAATACTCTCCCACCAATTACGTAGTTTTTAAGCAAAATTCCTATCCAATTATGCTAGAAGCTAGTTTTCACAATTGGACTCTTATTTTTATCTTTACTTTTTATATTTATTTTTTTCCCAAAAGAAAATTTTTAATTTTATTAATTAAAACAAAATTACATGTTGCAGATGTTGTGGCACATTCCGTCAGCAGTTGTTGACTGCTGATCAAAGTTCATGAAAACAAGAAAATAATGTACAAGTGGGGAAAAGTCATGCTTTTTGCCCTTTTTTCTTCTCAACCTTTCGCCACTCCCCTTGCGTTAGTAATGTAGATAAAAGTGCTAGTGAAGTTTCAGCCATAGGTTGGGGGTTGTCTTTATCAAAATTTGAGTTGTCTAATATGTAATGTCATTTGGATCAGCTGGTATCCATTGTTTCTGGTATCTTTACCGACTGTGAGTCCATTAGATCTTGTGGATTTAAATCCTCTACTTATGGTTCTTTATTCATCTTCTTGTTCTCATTGGGTATGACATGTTCGACATCCTCTTCCTCCTCCTCATCGGAGAGTGATGGAGGAAATTGCCATCCCTTGGCTTGTTTCCCTTATTTCTTCTTCCTACGAATGCCTCTTTTGGCTTCTGGACACATGTTTTGTAGATGTCCTGTTTTTCGGCAAGTTTTGCATCTGAATGCTATATTTTCATAATCTAATGCCTGTTTCCAGCATCTCTATTTTTGCTTCAGTTGAATTCAATCTGGCAAACCTTTGCTAAGATCTAATTCCACACAAATTCGTGCGAATGTGTAGATTCTTTCCTCCAGTCTTTGGGTGTCCATTTTTATATAATGCCCGATGGTATCACTGATTCCTACAAGGACTTGTTGATTCCAAATATGTATTGGGAGGTTGTGCAGGCATACCCAAACTAGCATCCTTGAAACAACCATTGTGTTTGCATCAAATTCTGGAAACCATGGTGTGATGAAGAGACTCGTGGATCCCCAGAAGCAAGGTCCTTCCGGAATTATAATATCTCTAGCCTTTGCTGAAGGGAAGTTCACTATGAAGAACCCCTTGGAAAATAGATGTATTTCACATTGTGTAGTCCAGTTTGCGAAAATCTAATGAAATAGCTCAACAGGCTTGGGTCAAAAATAATTGAATCTACAAATTATAGCTTGATTTTCAAATATAGTATAGTGCTCATCTGTTTCTAGTATATCTATGTTTAATTCTAGGGTATAATTCAGCTGCTCCATAATATATGGCCTTGGTTCCATTCCTGCTTACTTTGGTGTTGCTGTGGATGTATTTTTCCCTTGGAGAATGTTTTTGAAAGACAGTCCTCTGTTTTTTCCCCTGATGTGTTTCTATATTTTTTGCTAAGAAACTCCCAGTTCCTTCACCCCTATAAGGGTTTTTACTGTTATCTACCACGTTGCCTCTTAGTCTCAGATTAAGAATTATGGTAGACACAGGTGTGATTTTGCAGTCCATAAGATGCTTGGAGTCCTGGAGTGCTCTGCCCCCATGTATCAAATTTTGTAAACTGGTGGGATATCCCACTTGTTGGGAGAAAAGGTTCTTTAGATGCTTCACAAAATCAGTTCCATGTACCCGAATAAAATGTTTTTTTCCGATAGGGGTTTTTACAAAAACTTGGAAATGGAGGGTACTTACCAGAGATCCAGGTTTTGTTGCCATCTGGGGGTAGCTTTTCCAAGCAGAAATAGTTGCGCTTTGCTGCAATGTGGGCTTTGCGTTCCCCAACAGGGTTCTAGTGCCCTGTTCCCAATGATCGTTTATCTGCAATAGCTCTACTTTAAGTTGTTCCATATTTAACCCCATGGACCTTTGTACAACCCTTCTTTTGGCATCAGGTAATTTAGCTAGAAGGTCATCAAAAATTTACAAGGTTTGTTTCACAACGTCTCTATCGATCTCAGCTATTTCCAACCCCCAAGTTCGAATCTGTCCACTGTATTTGAGGATTCCATTGAAGAGATATTTTTCGGATCCCTTTGAAGTAAGAGAGACAATCAAGGAAAAGAGAGACAATCAAGAAGAAATTATAGTAGGTTGAGAATCCCTAATTCTTACTATCTCCATCTCAGGCTACTTTGAGACATTCTAAATAACCTCTTCTTGACTGGGGGGGTTTTTCTATACCTTAAATCTATTTCCATTAAAAATAAAAGATATCCCTTTCCCTTAAATTGATTTTATTCTAACGAAATCATTATCAAATACTTGATCAATTTCATATAAGCCTAACCAATGTGTAGTGAAC
Source organism: Pinus taeda (assembly GCA_000404065.3). Classification (NCBI taxonomy): domain Eukaryota; kingdom Viridiplantae; phylum Streptophyta; class Pinopsida; order Pinales; family Pinaceae; genus Pinus; species Pinus taeda. The sequence goes on from APFE030318947.1 coordinate 201,500, forward strand.
TTTCCTTGAAAATATTTGAATTTTGAGTTAGAAAGGAGAGACGAGTCACTGTGTTTGAAGTGATTTTTCCGAATGAAATTATCATGCCATTTACTCCTCTAATAGTATATGAGAGTAGTGTGTTGAATGGCTTCCTAGCACATCTCATCCAACTCATCTAGTTGAGTTATTCTCCATTGTTGGGCTTCTGAAATATCCATACCCAACTAAATTGTGGTCGTAAATGTCTTCACCTAAAGTTCTATTGGAAGAAGAACCTACTTCCCATACACTATCTCATATGGTGTGAATCAATTGTGTCCCTCCATGTGGTCTTATAGGTCCAAAATTCCTTGAGAAGCTAACTTCCAATTTTTGTGGTGCAATTGTATGGTCTTGGTCAATATTTCTTGAAGGGCATTATTAGCTGTACCACCTACCCATTAGCTTGTGTATGGTGTGGATAAGACTTATGATGCTTGATCTTGTATTTCTCAGTGATATATTCCACCATTTTTTATGTCAAATGATTTCCCTAATCTATCATAATTTCTCTTGGCACACTAAAATGGGTAAAAATATCTTCAAATATAAATTCAACATTGATTTGTTCAATATCATAGAAAGGAGTTGTAGCCACTACCCATTTAGTTACATAATCAGGAAAACTAAAATGTACCTATTTCCTTTCATCATTGGAGCAATGGGGCCTACAAAGTCTAGAGCCCATTCTTTGAAAGACTCAATAAGTACCTATGGTTGGAGAGGAATCTCATCATATTGCACTGAGAAATCCACTCATTGGAAACTATCTCATATTTGAACATATTCTTTGGCATACCTCAAGAATTCAGGCCAATAGTGTCCTAATTGAAGAGCTTTATATGTTGTTCTTATATTAGAGAAATTCCCTCTATATTGTTCGTTGTGGCATGCTTTTAGAATTTCAAACATCTCATCCTCATGTGCACACTTATTAATGATCATATTAGTTCATGTGTGGGACATATCCTCTAATCCAAGAGTAGAAGGAACTAAGTTTCATGATTCTTTGATTTTCCTTTGGTGAGAGGTGTTGTGGTAACTTTTGTGACCAATTAATTTTCTATATCTTCAAACGAAGTAGATTTTTTGGAAAAAACAAAAAAATGTTCATTAAGAAATTAATCATCTATACGAGCTTTTAATCCTTCATTATGAATCATAAAAATAAACTTTTCTACTAAATTGGTTTTTCTAGGCCTATAAAAATAGTAATATCAAAATATTGTAACATAAAGAGCCACCTAGTGATTCTACCATTCATTATAGTTTTGTTCATTAAATATATTATGGATAAATGGTTAGTATGAATGAAAACCTCACACATAGCGATATAATGCCTGAATTTGTTGATTGCATGTGCCACTACTAAAAAAGATTTCTCCATGACTATGTAATTCAATTCAATAGGTTTTAGATTCTTACAAATAAAATAAATAACATAAGAAGAGTGGTTTTTTTGTTGTTCTAAGACTTCTTTGAGGGTTGTATCAGAGGCATCCATGGAAATATGGAATGGAAGAGACCAATTACACCCCCTCAAAATAGGTGCCTTATTAAGCTTGTCTTTTAACCCTTCAAAAGAAGTTGGCAATGTTCATTTCAAGAAAAGTTAGCATCCCCAGTAAGAAATTTAAATAGAGGAGCAACTATTTTTGTAAATTTTGTAGAAATATTGTTTATACTAGGAAGGGGGCGCATCAATATAAAGTTTCTTTGAACATCAATTAAACTTTAATATTTCCTTCTAAAACAATACTTAATAATTCAACAACAACACTATGCATAAAATTAATAAATCAAGAACCATAAGACAAAACACATGAAAAATACACAAGGCACAAACACTCTTAAGGTGGAAACCCATAAAGGGAGAAATTTGTGATTCTTCTTCTTCTCTTCTTAAATATTTGCTTATATATTTTCATTGGCACCAACTAGTAGGAATCACCCACTCCCTTGCAAATTTTTGTTGGCACCCACTAGCAAGAAGCACACACTCCCTTTGCAATTTTTTGTTGGCATCCACCAGCAGGAAGCACCCACTCCCTTTGCAATTTTTTGTTGGTACCCACCTGAAGGAAGCACCCACTCCTTCAATTCATTTTTTCTAGCACCAAAAAACTAAAGAAACTGATATCCAAATTAGGTTGGATATCCCTTTCATCTCATTTTCAAAGCAGATCCACTTTTCTTCAAAATCAACACAAAATCAATACAAACCCTTCAACAAGTTCTTGATTGATCAACAAAATGTCTAGCAACTATGGTCATAAGCACTTACTCTATCATCAAAAATATAGTAGCAATCACATCATTAGGCATAGAGTTAATTCTGATATCAACAATGTGCCATTATAACCAAAACAATCAACAACTACTTTATTGGCTTAGTAACATATCATCAATCTCAACCATACCATTTCACAATGACAATCATTGCTCTTATACGTAAAAACATACTATCAATAACTTCAAGCATGAGTAATAATTCTATCATGGGCATTAAGCACTTCAACAACATACAAATTTTGAACACAAACATTGTCAATCAACTCTTCTTTTCAAATAGCAACGTTGTCCCCACTATCAGACACATAATTAAGCAACAACAACAAAATAGCCCTGTCATACCCTGATCACATCATGATCAATATATATTTTATAATTTGTTCCCAGGAGTCAAACAATGTTCTTGATATAATAATAACACCTAATCCAAGTATACTTTCTTTAGGTTCATTATACTTTCTTTATGTATCTCATAGCAGTTTTGACCTTTTCATAAACACACTAGACATCATGCAACCGTAACAACCATGGAAAACGATCACGTAAATAAGAGGAAATTTTCCCTTGTATAATATTCATTTATTAGAACAACATTGAACCTACAACAAACCTTTGTCACACAATAAACCTTTGTCACACAACAAACCTTTTAAAACAACCTTGTCATTGTAATGGACTTACCCCAAACAACATATAACCAATGGCACCCTATAGTATTAAACCCTCTAACAATATTTGGCACTTAACAATTAACATAAATTGAATTTTAATGGGAAACATCTAGAAACATTTGTTGTAGGGGTTATGCCTTGAATACATATATACAAAATCAGTTGTATCAGCCATGAAAAATGAACCTTAGATCATTTCTTTCCTCCATATAATGTTAATATGTAGCCAGTTCCATAAGTAGATCACACAATTAGTAAGTAGGTGTGGCACTCACCATCAATTAGGTAAACTAAGAATCTTCTAATATTCTTATTATTTAGCTACACTGTCCACATTGGTTAACTTAAAGGATATAGATCATTGTCCTAAATCATCACTCAACTACTTGAACCCATGTGCATTTCTTACCATATCATATCAACACAAGATGTAGACAATTGTATCAGTCTAAGACTTAGTCATATCATCAACCATCGATCCACCAAATAGAATATGATCAGTGAATGATCTATATCATGTTGCAAGTCATAAGAGACATAAAGTGACCTCACACATCAAGAAAATGGATCAGTGATTGTAGGGCCTTAGATTCATGATATTGACCAAAAACATTTACCCCTTCCACCTCTCACATAGATTCTTTACGTAGTGTCAGAGACAATAGTATTACTTCTAGATTGCACACCCTACTCACCATTTCACTATCTCACACCCAAAACACACATCTATGTCCCAAATTACACACCCTACAAACTAGATCATGACCTTGCACCAAGAACACACATCTTGATCAAAAAATCCACCCCTAATCACACCAGAATAGAGAAGAAAACACAATTCCAATTAGACATGTGACCATACACCTTCATCACACTAGAACAAAGAAGATAACATAATTACACTTAATCGATTTACTCCATATGAATCATACCAGCAAATGCACCAAATTGCGATGCCAAACACAATATATATAGCCAACAATCCTCTTTGATTGAATCAAGCCAACCTTTAATAACATGGGTATTCCGTGGGAAAATTCACGGTAACTGAGCCAACATAAAATCGAGGATGATTACCCACAAAAAAATCCATGTTTTTTGAGGCGTTGGATGAGCCGAATTGGATTCAATGCATACCAACATTTACGTGGATTACAACTTGAAATGGACATAATTTATATAGTTTGTAAAATATTTCTCAATGTAATTATATGGATTAGATAGGACTAATCAACATAATTTTTTCTAGCCTCAAAGACATTATTAACTTCATCAGTAACATCAATAACTTTTCTTTGTTGTTTTCCCAAGCATTTCCATGCATCATCAACTATTAAGCAAGAAACATTAGAGCCATCATTCTTGATGCCAATCACTCAAAATTTCTTATATAAAAAATCCACGAGAGAAGTATATTAAATCCCTACTAATCACTGCATTAGTAAATCATTTTTGACATCAATGCCAACACAAAATTTCCAATAATCTCCCCATTTTCCATTGATGGCAACCACAATTATCAACTACTAGTTGCTGTGAATTATTCTCTCTCCCCATTTGATATCAATTACAAAGAACCAATGGGAATTTAAAATATCCCCCTAATTCTATGAATCTGAAATGAAATACTAGAAACAATGAATAGCGAGACTCCCCCTAAGCTAATACAAAAGCTTGTCTGAAGCCCAGGCCATGTAGCAATCCAATCCACCTGGGGATTTCTGCCATGAGAGATTAGTTGAAGAAGTTATGGGAGAGAAGAAGAAGGGATCATCCCCAATATTTTCCTAAGATACTCAAATGGTTCGTAAGGAAGAGGTTTAGTATATATATCTGCAACTAGCTCAAGTGTAAGAACATATTCCAACTTCATCTTTTGATCCAATACTTGTTCTATGAGAAGATGATATTTAATAAGAATGTCCTCTGTCTTAGAGTGCATTACAAAATTATAGGATATATTAATGTGTTGGCTGTGTGGGGCTTGACCCAGGTTCAATGTTAGTTAGCCAAACAAATCCCTACACTACTGGCCCTTTCGGCATCAACCCACTGAGTGTGGACCAAAGTCTCACCCGAAGCAGTATGGGGGGGATGATGGAACCAAGTTTTTGCACCCTGAGATGGTCATGATGTCGGTTTATTCCTTCTATTCCTGCTCTCGCGCAAGTTGTTATGTTCTAGGGCTCTCGCAATCTCGCCCTTTATTCTACCCTTCAGTATCTCTGCAAAGGGGTACGATTGGCCTCCTTGCAACCCTAACCTGTGGTTAAGGTACCTTCGCGCTGCTAGGGCAGTGTAGCATGCAGATTCCCAAATTATCTTAAGCATCTTACTTATCTTATTAAACAATCACAACTAGCACCATGTAAATACATATTCTTACTTGTGCTCAATTGTCCAATGTAACTACATACATTCGCGCATCATGTAAGCATTATAAATGAAATTCATAGACAATAATAAAAGAACAACATAAAATTTGAAACGGGAACTGATACTGTTACCCGTTTTGTAGAGATATCAAAAAAATGACCCGATTTTGAAAGGGGTGAGGCAGAACACACATATTTTTTTAGAGCATAGTTTTTGGCACTTTAAATAACCAATACGATTACCCATTTCGTAGGGGTAGTAAAAATGTGACCCGATTTTGAAAAGTGGTGATGCAGAATACACATCTATTTTTCGGAGCATATTTTTGACGCTTTAAATTTTCTTATGTATCAAATATAAATATTTATTTTTAGATGTTAGTGATTTTCAGGCTGATTTTGAAACGTGTTGATGCAACATACTCTTTTTTTAGAGGACTTATTTTTTACACTTCAAAATTTATTATATCCGTTTTTTGTTTGGAATTATGATTATTTAACGAATTTTCAAGTTGTTTTGTTTTTATTTTTTTAAATGTTGATTACTTCAAAAACAAATAATATAATATATAATATAATAGAATATGAATGACAAAAAATAAAATAAAAAATGTTAAAAAAAAATTATCTCAATAAACCATAAAAGAATTTGGAAAAAAAAAAACAACAAAATTTTAATAAAAAATATATAAACTAAAGTAAAATTAACAAAAAATTAACAAAAAACTAGAAAAAATTAAAAACAAACTACGTTAAAAAAAAAAATAGCAAATAACAAAAAAAATTAAAAAACAATAAAATTGATATTAAAAACATTTAAAAAAAAAACTTAAAAAACAAAAATAACTATTAATAAAAAAAACAAAAAAAATATGAAACTTTTGAAAAATTATATATCTTTTTCAATTAAAAAAATAAATAAAATAAATTCAAAAACATTTAAAGTTCAAAAAAAAAAATAATAATCATCATTAAGCCCTGGCTCTTTTATTAAAAAACAAAAAAATTTTAATTTTAATTATTTTTAACAATTTTTTTTTTTTAAATTTTAAAAAATAACATTTTTTTTAATTTAAAATATATAAATATATAAACAAATTTAAAAAACAAAAAAATTAACAAATTTTTTTTATATTAAAAAAAAAAAAAAAAAAAAAAAAAAAAAAAACTTACCCCCTGCCCCCCAACCGCCCGTGGTGGTGCAGCCCTGGGCGGAGGGGTCTACGAAGGGGTTTGCATGCCGACCCCTCCACCTAGGGCCGCGTAACCATGAGTAGCCGGGACGTGGAGAGGCGATTCCCGCAATCACCTCTCCGCCCCCCGATCGCCCGTGGTGTCGTGGCCCTGGGTGGAGGGTCTGCCTCGAATAGCCTCTCCGCCCTCGACTGCCCGTGGTGGTGCGGCCCTGGGCGGAGGGTTTGCATGAAGACCCTCCACCCAAGGCTGCACCACCACGGGCGACCAGGAGGTGGAGGG
>APFE030318947.1:220795-270673 GCA_000404065.3 Pinus taeda
TAATCAATTAATAAATAAATATTAACAACAAAAATAAATTAATTAATATAATAACATTACGTCACACATGTAATACATTCAAGCAAATATATCATGAGGATATTATTAAATAAAAAAAATAGGAGCAATTATATAAAATATAAAAAAAGGGTCGGCTTATACTCAACAACCCTCCTTAACCCTATTTATCTCTCGCTTTTCTCCTCTCTGTATATCAAGTCCTGATGATGAGTCTTGGTATAGGCTTGAAACGTTGACAAAAACAATGAAGAACATTGTGGATCATCCGAATTCATTCTCCATGGTTAATGCACCATTAGGTAGCACTATCACACTGGAGGCCTTCACGCATAGCATCTTGACAGCATCTAAAGTGCTAATAGCAAGCCTGGTAGACACCGTACCAGTTTGTGACGTACGGGTCTACAGCTCCTACAGACCTGTCTTGATAGGCCCCAATACTAGTTGTTGCTGCTGCTCAAACTGTTGTATGGCTTCCGTAGTGACATCTCACATTGTGTCACCATTGTCATGCAAATTTCCCTCAGTGAGGATGATTGGGTCCAACGATGTCTTAGTAGCCTTGGATTTCTTCATGGACCCTCCTTTCTCTTGTTCCCTCAAATGTTTGATGCGAGCGGACGTCCCCTGTGGGTCCACACTGTGTTGTTATGTCTGCTTTTCCATCTCTTCCTCTGTCTCAGGTGAAGGTGACCTCACGCCTTTCTTAGAGCCTCACTCTATTCCACCTGCTTGCTTCTGTGTCTGTTGAGAAACATCGCGCTCCACCTGGGCCTTGTCAACGTCATCTTTAGCTTAGCCTCCTCCTTCTTGCATTGTGCACCAGACTTGCTTCCTCCCATCGCCAAGTCTACTGTAATGCACCATTCTATCAACCAACAATCAAGTACTCATCAATGGCGTCATCCATTGCCAGGTAAGGCAAGTCATACCATATCTGTGCAGGGTCCTTCTGCGCTGTGATAAACACATGGTGAAAATCTTCTTTAAACTCTACCTAGCCCTGCAGATTGGTAAACACCATAGCCGACAACCACAGTTTGCGATTGATGGCCATGCGAATGTTCATCTCCATCAAGATCCAAAATATCTTGTTGTCCTTGATGCATTGTGCATCCTTGGTCACCCACAATGAAGTATACTTCGCTACTTCTGGTAGGTCTGGCATGACTGAAGAGAATTAACTATCCTCTAGCAGCTCCCATGCTACATAATTGATAGCAAGAGCCATGTGTAATGGAAAATCTTACTAAGCTCTTGTGCTTCACGAAAGTTTGCAAGGAACTCACTGTGGAGATAGTTTTCCCAATTGAACTGAACTCCTTTGACGCACTGGGTTGCTAGCGCGACGATAGGCGTCGACACCTCATCGACGCGACACTTCCTCATCACCTCCCCTACTAAAATATGCATAGGCACCTTTACAACAGGGTCACAGATGTTGGATATGGCATATCCACATGGCTTATTTACCAACTTAAAATTCTCTTTCATGGCCTCCGCGAGGGCCTACTCACCACCTTTTCTGCCAAACATCATGGCTAGATTTTCTCCTGTGTAGGGAAACCACATGATCCTGTGGATTAATCTGTCAGTGATGGGTATTGGCTCCTCTAGCCATAGACACCCATCATGCACCAAGCATAGTAGCTGCTTGATGACCAAGATTGTAATCGGGGTAAGGTTATAGTGCGACACCCATATCAAGTTGAGTAGACCATCCTTTTCTACTCCTCTAAGCCACCTTTATGGGTCCAATGTGGTCATTCTGATGGTTGTATCAATAATGCAGTGCATTATTTAATCAGTCACCAAGTGTGGGAACTTCTCATGGTCATCTAAGTCCCAGTCTTCACGTTTTAATAGAGGAACCCACGCTAAGCATAGTCCTTCAAAAACAAACTCATCTGGTAGCAGAGGGGTTTGCAAGGGGACCTTGCTCTCTTCAATATCTTTCAATACCTTGGCCTTGCCTTTGTGCAGAGGGATGTACTCAGGCAACTGAGTGATAGGGTCAACACCCTAGGCTTCAACTTCCTCCATGTCTATTCCCAAATCCTCATCATCCATCGGGATGTCTTTGATTTCTTCCTCCTCTCACTCTAGATTGATGGCTTTACCCTTCTCCTGTGCAGTGGGCCTATCCTTCAATGGGTTTCTTCTTAGCAATGCATGCACTGGTATTTCAGGTTGCTTTCCCTTCTTATCCTTCATGCCCTCCTTGGTTGTGGTGTGCTTTAGTCTCGATCTCGTTAGTTATTTAGGGATTTCCGTTAATACTTTAGCAACCTCTAGAGCAGCTTCTTCGACCTCCATCACGATTTATGACACTGAATCCTCTGTTACTTCTTTAGTATCTATAGATTCTATGGGTGCTGACATAACACTTTCCAACAGTGCTCGCGACATCTCTGGTAATTTTGGAAACACTGGAATCACTATTAAAGCCTCGAAGAATTCTCGATTCATGTGTGCCTGTGAGCTCAACAACTCAATGCTCAAAATCCCAAGCGTTTTCTTTGGGCAGCCACCTATAATTTATAGGGCATTTTGAATTCAAATTGGACTGTTCACCCCACATTTGGTTCATTAATTCTAGATTGGCGGCAAATTTTCAATGATCTAACCCATAAAGTTCGTCTTAAATGCCAGTTGCCCACTCCATTTGGCCACATTTCTATCGTCAAATCATGAACATTGACTTTAATGGTCACTTTCTGGACAACTTTTGCGATTTCTTCCTAGGTAGTTTAGCACCCTTCGCACTATCGTGAACCCTGTGACACTTCCCTGCTTTGCACAATCCACTAGTCACGCAGCTCCCCAACCCAAGCAGTGTAGTTTATAGTCTCGCACCTCCTTTCAACTACCTAAAGTCCTAAGACTATGCTACCTTCATATAGTCATATGGCTAGACCATCATTGTATGGCTTCAATCGACTGCCATTCACCTTTCCTAGGAAGGGATCTCCATTCAATTTGACCAGTTTTACCGCTCCTCCATCGGTAATATCCTTAATGAAATAGGGCCCTAACCAGTGCATTCTGAATTTCCCTGGAAATTTATCAAACTTTCTATCATATAACAAAACCAATTCATTTACCTTAAATCTACACAGCTTAATGTGTTGATCATGCCATGCTTTTTCACACTACATTTGCACCTGTTGGTGAAATCCAGTTAGACATCTTTCTTCGTTAATCTCAGTCAGTTGCACGAGCCTCTCTTCCAGGCCTCCGTGATCCATCATACATGTGAGTGCCACTAAGCAGAGACTAGGAACAATGTATTCCATGGGCATCACTACTTCAACGCCATATACAAGCCTAAAGGGTGTTTTTCTAGTCAACTTCTTACATGTAGTCTGATAGGCCCATAGAACTACGGGTATGTGTAAGTCCCAATCACTTCGCAGAGCATTGCAAACCTTGGTTAACGCATTTTACAACACTTTATTGAATGCTTCCACCATCCCATTAGCCTGTGAGTGATAAGGCATGCTTTCCTGGTGATATACCTGAAATTCCTCCATCAGCATGCTGATCATCTCATTCAAAAAGTGCATACCACGATCACTCATTAAAATATTTGGACAACCAAATTGTCTTAGTACATACTCAAAGAGTAACTTCATAGTAGTCACACATGTCCAATCCTTTATAGGTTGTGCCTCTGCCCATCGAGTCAAATACTCCATCACGATGATAATGTACCTCACTCCCATCTTCTTTCCTTGGGGCTGAATGGGTCCCACAAAATCTATCACCCATTTTTCAAAGGATTGTAATGTCATCTATGGAATCAGAGGTAGCTCATCCCTCCACGATGGCCTGCCAGTCCGTTGACATACATCACATGCTTTGTAGTAAGCTTTTGAATCCTAATGGAGGGTTGGCCACCACAACCCTGCGCGGTCACTCTCCCTGCATAATGTCTTCCCACAACACCCCCATGAGCATCCGTGAGGATACTACTACTTTCAAACTCCGAGACATATCGTCGCAATATCTCATCAGAATCCATTTTGTACAGATGCCTGGAAATGATAGAAAATTTTGTTGCACACACCACTAACTCCTTCTTCTGTTGGACGTTGTATCCTTTCGAGGCAGTTCTTATTTTTAGGAAGTGTATGATATCTTCAAAATGACCATCCGTGATGCACACGAAAAATAGTTACGCGTCAAGCAATCCCTCCAAATTACAGGGTTCTTCCCTTATTTCAATGTGCGACAGATAGTTTAGTCCCACTTTCAGTCATCCATGCTTTACAATAACTTCAAAATCATACACCTGGAACAATAAAAACCACCTTCGGATTCTCCCCCCAACACAGGCTTATTGGCCAGGTATTTCAACGCAGAATGATTTGTCTACATCTTAAATTGGCCACCTAGAAAATAGTGTCTATACATTTGGAGCGCATATACCATGGCTAACTCTTCCCGCTCGGTGGTGGAATAGTTCTTCTCTGCCTTGGATAACCTTATGCTTGCGAATGTTATAGGATGGTCCAAGTCTCCTCCACCAATGTGTGTCAGTACTGCTCCTAGCGCTATACATGACGTGTCAACATGGACATGAAACTCCTTGCTCCAATCTGGGAAGACTAAAATCAGTGCAGTGACCATCTTTTCCTTCAGTACATCCAAGCTTTTCTTAGGGTCCTCGTTCCAGCAGAATGTGACATCCTTTTTCAACAATTGCTCCATAGGCACAGTGATCTAGGCATAGCCCTTGATAAAATTTCTGTAATATCCAGTATGCCCTAAGGTAGTGCGCATCGGTTTCAAACTCCTTGGTGCTTCTAAGTTAAGTATCACCGCGATCTTCCCGAGATCTACCATCAGTCCCTGTCTACAAACCACATGACCCAGTAGGGTCCCAAAAGGAACACTCAACAGACATTTCTTTAGATTAAGCATGATCTAGTATCTTTAACAAGTATCTAGAATTAGGTGCAAACTTGCCACATGGTGTTTCACCAGCCCAAACATAGTCCAGTCATCAAAGTACACTTCCAAAAACTTATGAATAAATTCCTTAAACGCAGCAATTACTACGTGCGAAAAAACCACATGTAAATTCTTCAATCTGAAAGGAATTATAGTTTACTGAAAACATCCCCACTCAATGGCGAAGGTCATCTTGCTCCTATCCTCCGACGCAATTTTGATCTGATGGTACCTATAGAACCCATCAGTGAAGGAATATGCTTCTTGGCCACCTACGTTGTCCAACACTTCATCAGTGAACGGAGTCAGGAAAGGATCATGTACGCAATCATTATTCAACTTCTTGAGATCTATGCATATCCTTATTTCATCCTTATTCTTATTTTCTTGTAACACCATTAGGCTTACCCAATCGGATTCTTCTACAGGCTCAATGATGCCTACCATGAGCATCTTTTCTAGCTCTATGTGAGCCTTCTCCTTATACTTCGGATTGAGACAGTAAGGTCTTTCCTTAACCAGCTTCACGTTGAGATTCAACGTGATCTTCATAACACCCAGGTCTCTTATCATCCCTTTTAGATCAGTAAACTTGGTAGGTAACAAATCTTGGTATTCGCGAAGCAATTCAGCAATTGTATCCACCATCGCGTCATCCTAGTAATCTCCAATCTTTGCGAACTTGGGCTCTCCCTCCATACCAATATTCACCTATTTTGTTTTCAGTGGCACGGTTATATCAGGATTCTCAATCTATGATCCTTCAACCTCATGGTGACCTTCTATTTCATGGATGTTAATCTTTCACAGATCCTCATCTTCTTCTTCAACAATTATGTTATAGCATTACAGCATGTGACTCAGCTGAGTAGTCCAATCAAGTTGAATCAAGTCCAAAGGATCCTACAATATTGTAAATATTGTTACTTTCACTTCTTGTAGCACTTTGTCAATACAATCAAACCCATCTTCAAAGCTAAATGTCATTATGAATCCTTTGCATAGAATATCCCATTCACTTGTACCATGGCGAAGCTCTATTTCCAAGTACCAATTCATCAGGATGACATCCAGCGTGTGATAGAACAAGTGCACCCATTCAGGTTGGTGCTTTGCGCCATAAGCCTCGGTCCATTTGACTATGTGGATGCGTGGATCATCCTTCCCATCACATTTGTCTATCATTCGTACCTTCGGCTTCCCAAAGCATGTTCTTATCATGCTTCTAAATTCATGCCAATCATCAAAGCTACCCTTATGCGTACCCCACAACCTTGCAAGTGTAGCATGTAGTGCCCAGTCCAAAGCCTAGAAGCGCTACTTTTCTGGCACCTCCCTCTCAAATGCATCCAAAAAGATATCTACATCATAAGTGGGTAGATTTCTTAACTCTGATGACGCACAACGTAGCGACCAGTTCATCATGTTACAGCTTAGTGTGGTTACTTCATGTAACTGATTCAGCCAACGTTCTAATTCTTCATCAGAGTCATGGTGTAGGAACTCTCGCAATCCCATGTAATTCATCCATTTGCTGGTGGATTCACCCAATCTTAGTCTCACATTATTATCTTATATATGCATTCCAAATCATCATCGCTAACAAAATCATGGACTGGTTTAGTGTAGCATGATCCTTCAGCAAGATTTAGGGGTACTATTACGTGGAGCAATTTCTTCTCAAATATCATCTTTCGCTTCTTTAGGTTGATTACCCTGTTCATATCAGTAGCCCAATCAATGCCAAGGAGCATAGGGTAGTGGTTGTTGTCATCTACAATTTATATTACTTCAAAGTCAGCCAACATGCTCACGCCTTTAATATCTACAGTCACCCCTTGCAGCCACCCCATGAGGATGATCTTCTATTTACTTTCCATCCTTAACTAAATCGGAGACCACAGTAGTGCAGGTCTCCCCATCCATTCCCAAGTCTGCTTAGGTAGGGCATTCATGTCTGACCCTGGATCCAAAACAACCTCATCCATTTTGTATTCTCCTATCTGTGAGGTTAGCCTCATCTCTCATATTGTCCTTGTTTTATGCTTACCAATCTTTTGTACCATGCGTGGCTCACCTGGAGTGTTTCCTACACATGTATTTATAAGCTCCTATAATCCCTTCATGACCTTACTATCACCCAAAAACTTCATGCAGGTTTTTAGGAAGGTTGTAAGCATTGAAGGGTCCATCTCCTGATTAGGCTTATCCTTTCTCCCTGAGGTGGAGGCCTCAGCGAAGCTCTTATTTGTTTCCATGAAAATTTCGTGTGCCTGCTCCAAATCAAATTTGGCCTCCTTTTCCGAAGCTTTGCAAACCCATGAATTGTCTTCGGGTTGTTTCCCTTTATCATCTCCTGTTGCAACTCCACTTCGGAGCATTATATTCACATTAGGATCCTCTTTGCAAGGCTCAGAGCTCATCATCTACAGGTTCTGAGTAAGCTAAGGTGGTAGCGCCCCTTTGTCATGTATCATCACTATCAGCATAGGAAAATCCTCTGTATCATGATCAAAGAGAGTGCAATATTTGCACGAAGGACACATTGGGTTAGTGCAGTCATGAGCCTAATGTCCTCCTCTGAAATTGTAGTAGATTAGTTGTCCCCAACCTCTGCCAGGTCATCCTCCACCTCGCCCTCATTCGTACCCCTGAAAGCCTGTTCGCGCCGTCCCTATCCTCTAGTCAGGGGGTCACATTTCTTCCTAAACCCTATAGGCTAGTGTTCTATCCATCATCAATTAATAATTCCTGCAGTTGCACTCATCATGCCCTACCGACCTACAAAAGCTGCAGAACTGTTGTTGTGGTGCTTGTACAAACTTCTGCAGCAAATGACAGTTATCTGTCATATGTTTTCCTGCTACCTGACATATAGTGCACCATAATGTAGGCCCTGCACTCGGTCTTGCTTGAGCTTCTATCCTCAAAGGCATCAGTCCTCCTCCTATGATATAGTTTGCAAAGACTGGGCAATGGTCTTTGTCATGCTTCTAACCCTTGCATTTTAGGCACCATACCTCTTCATGCACCTCTAGTCGAAATGTCTTGTCCTGCTTCAAGATTTTTATTTCAATGAAAATATTTTTCAACTACACATGGATCTATTGAACCCCTAGATTCAGATCCGGCATTGGTGTTTCAAGAGTCTCATTGCAATCTCCAAGGCCTCTGCCTAAGTTGTTATCTTCTGTTCTGACAGTGCAACTCTTAGGTGTGGCAGGAGTGAAACCATGAACCATTCATGGTGCTTTCCATATGTTAAGTTAATATTAGCTTCTTGGATTTTTCACTTCAACCTCTAATCTAATTCTCAACATGTCTCACCTAGTTTAATCGTGATTTCTTTGAAAATCATAATTAACTGTGCCTCAAATTTAGTCCTACTGAACTCTTTATTTAGCGTAGTCTCGATGTCCGCCACCCCAACCTTTGGGTTATCATTAGAGTACTTGATGTTCCAGGTTAGTGCATGATCCTAAAAAGCACTAACCAGTGTTTCCTTCTTCATGTCATCATCTGTAACACCCAGAGCTTCCCATACAGCTTTCACAATGAACCAGAACTAGTCCGGCTCCTCATTTCCCAAACCTTTAAACAAAGGTAGCTTCACTAAATTTTCCATGCTGAATGGTGATGGAGGTGGTGGTGGTATGCATGAAGTCGTAGGTGATGGTGGTGAAGTTAGAGGTGGTGTGGGTGGAGGTGGCAGTCGCGGGAATCCTTGTCTTATTAACTGAATAACACTTTGTGGAGAGGTCTGTGCTACTCCCTCTTCATCACCCAATGGAGGTGAAATCAATGGACTATATTCAAGACCCTTTCTTCCTTCATTCTTGTAAGTCTTTCCACTTTGTGTAGCTCCAAACATCAAGGTAGTTGCATAGCCTGTTTTTCGCACAATAACATTTTAATCCAAGTATTTAAAGATTTCAAGTGCTTACCTTGTGGACCTTTGAAAAAACATAATTCCGCCTCACTGTAGCTAACTGAGGTATCGACCACAAATTCAGTCATAAATCCTCCTATGATCCGATCGAGCCAATGATCTACAATGTGGGTGATCTTATCCTCAGAGGCTTCCAATCTTTGTACTAACTCCAGGGTCCAGACAATAAGACCATCAAGTCTCCACCTTTCTGATGAGACCCCAAAATGGGTAATTATATGGGCTCATTTTTCCACTTAATTTAACTTAATCCACCATTCTCATTAGTTTATTACATGTTTTTTAATATAGTTATGCTAATAGAGTGAATTGGGTTAGTCATTTTGCCATGTAGTCTAATGTGTGCCTTATGCAGATTTTTTGATCAATTTTCGACAAAGTTAATGGATTTATGAGAAAATGGTAGCAAATACTCGAGGAAAATAGGGAAGAGGATTTGTAGGGGGGTGTCTCCTTCATTTATGACCCCTTTCCTCGAATCTTCCATCAGAAACTCGGAGCACAAATCCACATTGATGCATCAAAAGGGGTAGCCGAGCAAGTCAAGAAGGATTGTTGTTTATCTCCAGTTTTGGGAAGCTGGGCTCCTTTATTTTAGGAGGACTATTGGAGGAGTCCATTTGTATAAATAAGGGGGCTTAGAGCCTTAGTAGGTTAGCCAATCATTAGTAGAATTTTCACACTTTTGTGCAGCACTTGTTCAACTTATTTTCGAGTTCCTTTTTTAGAACAGTTCATGTAATGTGACTATTATTTTTTATAATGAAGATGAAATTGTTTTTGAGCCAACACTGATCTATTTCAGAGGGCTGAAGCTCTTGGGTTAGGGCCCAACCCAAGCTACCTAGCACCTCTTACTGTTTACTTATATGTTTTTGCTTCAATTCATGAGTTAAATTCTGTTACATAGATTCATTTTGCTTTGTTGGATTAGGTTGCTTTTGATGGTTTGCATAGCTTTTTTGTGTTTTAGTTGCTCAAGTAGGTTATTGCAGTGATAGAATAAGATTCAAAAAGGCCAACAGTAGGCCCTGATCTCCTTTCTCCTTTCCTAGGACTATGATTTCAGGTCAAGGCACTACTTCTGCCACCAAAAACACAGTTTTTTCTCTTCCATGCAAATTCTAGTGTGATGACTTGATTTGGAAAGATTGATATATTGGTTCAGATTCAGTTGCCTAGATCATTTTCTATTCTTTTACCATATATATCTCTGCATTGTTTTCTGTTCAAAGGTTACTATTCAACATTTTCTGTTTGTAGGTCAAAACTTAGGTCAAGCTAGAGAAATTTCTCTTTTCATAGTATAGTTAGTCCTTTGATAAGTTTTTGTAAGTAGATGTGCAGATCTCTTGCAGGACACGTCAACTCACCATACATCCATAAAATAGCCAAGACTAGCTCACTTCTCACAGATTTCCCAAGTCATTCGCAGGATTTCGCTAACTTTCCCTAATTTCTATGTTTTTCTCCATAAGCTTCCCTCTTGCCATTTGAACAAATCCAACCATCATGTTCTTCCTTGGTCTTCCTTGACAAGCTCTAGACACCTCAACACCTTCATCTAGCCTTCAGTTACTCTTTTCCATCATTTTTCCACCTTCAAAACTCAAAAAATAGCTCTCAACTTCCTCCTGTAGATCCTCCTATAGATCCTCTTCTAGATCCCCTGCAACCTCCTGTAGAATTCCCTATAAGTGGTTTTTCGAAATTTGATTGCAATGGAAGTCTTCAGAAGGGTACTAGGGGCTTCTTAGGACATCTCCACACCTTCCACCACCTCTACAAAAGTCAACTCCATCTTCCTTCGCCACCAAACCTCTGCACAATCACAACCAGATAAATCACAAGCATAATAACTCCACATAAAAACACTCAAAAGCACAAAAAGATGTTTTCTTCTCATTTATTTTTAGAAGTAGCTTGAATAAATGTAATTTACCTTTTTCAATAATCAATGGCACTCATGCATCAGTTTCTCTCTTTTTCTACAAAAGTAGGGTTAGTTGGATAAATTAGGGTTTGCTAGGCTTTGCTAGGGTTTGCATTACATTTCAGTTTTCCTTCTCTTTCTGCAAGTAGAATATGTAGATTTAGCTTTATTTCATCATAGTTAAAAGCTTCTTCTAATAATTCATAGAAGTTAGCTTAAGCTCCTAGTGATCTTGTGCCAGCTGACCAGGTGACAGCTTGCAGTAATAACTAGTACTTGTGCATACAACACCGTCGCTTCCAAGTTTGTTACAAACTACCGTGTTGATAAAAGTAAAGTAGGAAGCCCCAGGAGTTGTAGCATTGTTGTTGCAATACTGGTTCTCACCACTTTTTGGTGTCGTTTCTGGGGAAGCATCAGAGTATTTTTTGATTACTGCTTTTCTTCTATTTCCTACTGCAACATTCTGCTAAGTAGTTTATTTCAGCAAAAGTAGAGTAGTTGTTTCATTTCAATTCTGCAATTTTAATTCTGCAAGTTCCATTTTAGCAAGAGTAGATTAGGCATTTCCTAATTTCATTTCAATTCTACAATTTCCATTCCAGGATAGTAGATTAGGCATTTCCTGCTTTCATTTCAATTATGCAATTTCCATTTCAGTAAGAGTATATTAGTCATTTCCTCACTTTCATTTCAATTCTGCAATTTCCGTTCCAGCAAAGTAGATTAGTCATTTCCTTGCTTTCATTTCAATTCTACAATTTCATTTTAGCAAGTTCGTTTCAATTAGTTGCAATTTGTTGTTCAATCTATTTCAGTTTTGCAAGTGCAAGAAGAAAAAAAACAAAAATCACCCAAAAAGAGATTTCCTTTCATGCCTCATAGGAACAGAGATAATTTAGGAAAATTCCTACCCAACACCCCCACCGCATCACAAAGTCACCCTTCACTCTTCTTTGGTGGCAGTGATCCAGAAGAACCTATAAGTGAACCACCAGAGATATGTGAAGATCTTATAGCAAAAGAAGAGCAAGAAACCATCCCTTCTAAGACTATGGCTGAAAACAGAAACGTTAGAGGGAATGGGGAAAGAGTAGAGGGTACCTTTCCTATCGGAGAGACCAGCGGGGACACTAAAATGAAGAACATAAGTCCTTCATCCTTACCTCACTTCCATGAGTTGACTACCAAAGATCCTGATACCTTATTGTTTGAATTTGTTGTTATCTGTCGAACCTATTACTATGTAGAAGATAAGAAAAAGTTGAAACTGTTTCCTTCTACCCTCAGGGATGGAGCATTGTGCTAGTTCATGGGGTTACCTGGCAACAACATCACAACTTGGGCTCAGATGTAGCAAGCCTTTAACAACAAATACCGGGACTACTATAGGTCAAAGGATACCAAGGAAGAAATCTTCTGAATGACCATGGGAAGTGATGACTCCTTGGAATATTATGAAGAGAGGTTTCAACTCAGTTATAAAAGGGCCAGGTGCACACTTGACCTTGAATCTCTAAAGTTGGTCCTGCTTAGAGGAGTCCTTGAAGACCTTCTAGATACCCTCCATTTGCTAGCTGGGGGGGACATCTACCAACTACCTTATGAAGACATAAAGACTGTGTTTATAAAACATTCTAGGGTAGCCAGAAAGAGAGGTAGGGGAAATCAACCTTTAGCTAGTACATCCTCATCCAGTTCATCCCTTAAAGGTGAATTTGGAAATCTGCTGGAAGATTTCAAGAGTGAGATGATACAAACTCTTACCATAAAAATGGATACCTTGCATATCAAAAGAAAACAAGGAGAAGTAGAGAGGGCTTTGGCCATTTTTTGTCCTAGGTGCAGTAGAAGGCATCCTAGGAACGAATGTCCATTGAACTCTATAGAAGTGTGTTCAGTCTATGAAGAAGACCATTCTACGAATCAATGCCCTTCCTTGCTTGGACTTAAAGCTGCATAGCAGGGGGGCGGAGGAGCCATTGAACCACTCTATTTCATGAACCAAAGGAGGCCACATGCACCCAGACCGTACCAGCAAGGAATGCAAGGGACATCCCAGACATATTACAACACCAATCAAGCCACTTCCATGCCTTCTTGGGGTCCCCCTGCTCATCCTTCCTGGTCCACACCCCCTCCTTGGGCATATCCATATCAATACCATGCTCAGCGAATTACCCATTCATTTCACTCTTATGCTTAGCCACAGCCTCAGTAGAATGCACCTGATCAGGGGTGGAGGCCCTAGTACAAATCTCCTCCCACTCTTTTGCCTCCACAACCTTCTCAACCACAACCATTTCCTCCTGCTCCCCCAAGGAAACCCCAAATACTTGCTCAACTGAACTTGAACTCGAATAACAGATAGGCCCAGCAGGTGTATAGTGGGGACACATCATGCCCGACCTATGTTGTGGAGATTCAGGAGATTAACCTACGATCTAGGAAGGTTATCTTAGATAACCAGCCTCCCCCTCAGGAGGATGAGGAAGAAAAAGAGGAAAGTGAACCAAAAGCCATTCCTCCCTTTCCTGAGAGATTATCTGGAACAACAAAAACCTACCCCTAAAGAAACTGAACTTCTGGGAGAATTGAAACAATTATGTGTAAAGATACCACTTCTCCAAGCCATAAAGTATGTTCCTATATATAGCAAGATGATCAAGGAGAAGTGATTCAGGCACCCAGGCAGGCGCAGGAGAGATGCTCCAACTATCAATGTCATAGGACAACTGTCTAACCTGATGTTGGGGAAAGTAATCTATCCGAAATATCTAGACCCTGGAAGCCCTGTAGTCAATATCCACATCAATGGAACCATAATCCTCCATACCCTGATTGATCTAGGGGCTACCATTAATGTGATGACCAAGGACACTATGTTCAAGCTCAACCTTTAGAGCTCCCTAAGAAAGACCACAATAGTACTACAGTTAGCAGACCGCTCCACTGTGACCCTTGAAGGGATTGTAGAGGATTTAATGGTCTCCATCGATTATGGGGAGTATCCTATTGATTTTTGGTTCTCCAACCAAAGGTAAATCTCACTGGGTATCCTCTCATCCTGGGAAGACCCTAGTTGGCTACTACAGATGCCTACATCAGTTGTCGAGCTAGGAACATGACAATCAAGAATGGGCATATGTCCAAGCAGTTAGTCCTATACCCTCCTACCCAACCTTTGTTAGAACATGATTTACCTCTCTGGTTGGAGGAGGAAGATGAGGATGAAGTCTATTCCACACCACTGTGTGCAGTGGAAGCTACCATGTGGGGGGCGCATATCGAGGATGATCTTATTGAAAACTCGATTCAGAATCCACTCCCCAGTGTGTTGCCATTAGAAGAGATGGTGGAAGAAACCCAAGCCAATCCTTTAGTTGATCTCTGTGTGGCTAACCCAAGCTCTCTCCAAGTTAAGAATGTGGAATTCGGCCCAGAGAGAACCTTGAAGATCAACTCATCCCTATCCACCTCTCAGGGGAAAGAACTGTGTAGCTTATTAAGAAACCACTTGGATGCTTTTGCTTGGAGCTATAAGGAGATGAAGGGAGTGCACCCTTTAGTCTGTACTCATCAAATTTACATTAAGAAATATTGCAAATCAGTCAGGTAGCCTCAAAGGAGGATGAATCCAGCCCTTAAGGAAATTATCAAAGAAGAACTGCAAAAGTTACTAGATGCAGGATTCATCTACCCTATCTCTGACAACGAACGGGTCTCTCCTTTGGTGCTAGTGCCAAAGAAAAATGGGAAGTGGAGAATCTATGTCGATTATTGGGAACTAAACAAAGCTACCAAGAAGGACCATTTTCCTTTGCCTTTCATAGATCAAGTGTTATATGGCCTGGCAGGGAAAAAGTTTTTCTCCTTCCTAGATTAGTTTAGCGGGTACAACCAGATCCAAATCAGCTCAAAAGACCAAGATAAGACTACTTTCACTTGTCCTTGGGGTACCTTTGCATACCAGGTCCTTCCTTTTGGATGGTGCAATGCTCCTGCCACTTTCTAGAGAGCAGTATTGAGTATATTTGTTGAACTGGTCCATGATGCAGTGGAAATCTATATGGATGACTTTACCCCTTATGGTTCTAACTTCCAGGAAGTTTTGTCTAACCTGGGAAAGGTTTTGGACAAGTGTATTGAGATGAACCTGTCCCCCAGTCCTGAAAAATGTGAATTCCTGATGACTGAAGGGATCGTGCTAGGTCATGCAATCTCTCAGCAAGGATTACAGGTGGACCACAACAAAATTGCCATCATCGAAAGGGTCCCACCTCCTCAAAAGGTAAGAGATGTTCGAATTTTCCTAGGTTTAGCAAGGTATTATAGAAGATTCATTAAGGATTTCAATAAGCTAGCCTCTCCATTGTTTGGTCTTTTGGTAAAATATGCTAAGTTCATATGGACTGACAACTGTCAAGAGGCTCTGGATACCTTGAAAAGTAAACTGGTGACTGCCCCAATTTTGAGAGGTCCAAACTGGGCCCTACCTTTCCACATTCATACATATGCCTTAAACAAAGTGAGAGGAGCAGCGTTAGGGAAAGTTGATGGGAAGCTACCTTATGCCATATATTTTGAAAGTAAAACCTTATCGAAGGCAGAATTAAACTACACTGTAACCGAAAAGGAGCTCCTAGCTGTAGTCCATTCCCTAAATAAGTTCAGACACTACAACATCGGCTATCAAACATTTGCACACATTGATCATGTTGTAATTAGGTATTTTATGAACAATCCAGATGTGAATGCTTGCATTATTAGATGGTTGTTTTTATTGCAGCAATTTGATTTAACCATCATTGATAAGCTGAGTAAGGAAAATGTTGTTGCTGATTTTTTGTCTGGAATAGATCTGCCTGCAGGTGAAGAAGGAATGTCGGATGATCAAATTCCAGATGAACACCTATTTTCTATCTCAGTACTCTCTCCATGGTTTTCTAATATAGAAAATTACTTGGTTTCCACACAGTTCCCACCAAACCTGTCCTCAAAAGAGAAGAGCAAGATCGTGAGGAAAACTGCTCCTTTCACCTGGATTGTGGGCAATCTCTTCAAACTTGGCCTAGATCAGGTTTTGAGATGTGTCAAGGAGGAGGAATTTTTTTACATTCTCCTAACCTGTCATGATGGGCCTTGTGGAGGCCATTTTGCAGCAAAGAGGATTGCCTTCAAAATCCTGCAAGCAGGTTACTATTAGCCCACTCTTCATCAAGATGTAAGGAGATATATCAGCCAATGTGACTAATGTCAAATTATGGGGAAACCTACTCCAAGGGATGAGATGCCCCTGCAACCTCAAGTGACTTTTTAGCCATTTGAGAAACCCTCCTTCAAAGCAGAAATATTACATCATCATGTGCATGGATTATCTGACAAGATGGGCGGAAACAAAGGCAATCAAGGCAACAACAGAAGAAAAAGTAGTTGAGTTTTTGAGAGAGAATATATTCTACAAGTTTGGATATCCAAGAGAATTAGTCATAGATCAAGGGAGTCAGTTTACCTCCAATCTGATTGAAGACTTGCTCACACATCACAAAATTAAGCACAGAACTTCCACTCGTTATCATCTGCAAAGCAAATGGACAGGTGGAAGTCACTAATAGAGATTTGGAAGGGATTTTGACCAAGGTAGTGAATAGCAACATAACATATTGGGAAAATCTATTGGTTGAGGCCACCTGGGCCTATAACACCACCTGGAAGACCACCACACGGTTCACACCCTATGAGCTAGTCTATGGGAAGAAGGATTGGTTGTCAATAGAATTTGAATATAACACACTGAGGATGGAAGCTCAGCTGGACCTAGATCTCAGCCATGCACAAAAGGAAAGGTTACTTTAGCTAAATCAATTGGATGAGAAAATATTGCATGCACTTCTCCACTCAGAGATAGTATAACTCCAAAGGAAAATATGGCATGAAATATGCCTCAAAGAGAAACAATTCCAGGAAGGAGATTGGGCACTGATGTATGATTCAAGGTATAAATATTTCAAGGGAAAACTAGGGACAAGATGGCTAGGACCATACACAGTAGAAAAGTGCAACGACAATGGTTCAGTTCTGATCAGGACCATCGATGAAGAAGCCATCCCCATGCTTGTCAATGGGCATAGGTTGAAAATCCATAGGAAGCCCCTCTCCAAGCAAGAATTCATTGAGAATCTGAGTAAAACATTGTTGGTAGTGGAGCAAGTCTCTGCCTCCACTCCAACCACACCCTAAAAAAAATAAAATAAGGAGAATAAAAGATCCCTGGGTGAAAACCTCCCCTTGGAGGCACCCAGGGTAGGCAGTGAGGGCAAAAACCTCCTGGAGGCACCCCAACTATCTCATAAAAAAAAAGGAAAAAGAAAAAACAGAGAAAAAAATAAAAAAACAGGAACAAGAAATTAACTTCTGTTGAATGCATTGCAAATTGCAGGAGGGCCACCGAAGAAAAAGGGACATGGCTAAGCCAAATACACCTCTGATAGACCATTTCTCCATCACTATTGTCTTTTCCCAATCCCTGGTCTCACATGTTCTAGAAATTATGCATCCTACAGGAGGCTCTGTGCATTCTACTGGAGGCTCCTGTAGAAACCACATAATGCTCGAAATCAAGTCAAGAAAAGGATCAAAGGGCTAGAAACTTGTCTAGAAGACCTATGGACCCCCTTCCACCATTCATTCTCCTAACTCTCCATTCCATACCTGCACCACTGCATTTCCACTCGCTTCTTTCTTCCCTGCACAAAAAACACATAAATCTTGTTTCTTTTGTTTTTAAAAAAATGAAGAATAAACAAGCAACACTCTTAACTTATCTCTTACCTAGTGCATACCAGCTGCTTTTCCTTGACCGACAGAACCTTCCTCAGCTACCTCTCTAGTCCTTGCTCAAGCCTCAGCCAAAATTTTTAGAGGGAGAAGCAGTTACAGGAAATCTTGCAGGATTCCTGTAGTCGCTAATGCCCTTAAAAATCGAGCTCTAGAGGTAGGGTCAATGCAGCCACAGATGATAAAACACGAAAGGAACAAGTCCTGAATGAAGATCAGCAGTATGAGGTAGCCATGCCACCAATTTAGAAGCCACGAGTGCTAGCAGCAGCAATCCATGAATAGAACACCAAAGTCTAAGCATGCAACAACATGGTAGCGACTAACAGGTAAGTGACTAAACTCGTTCCTCTGTTGCATGAGTATAATTTAAAAATTGCATGGATAAGTGAGATGGTTGTGATTAAAAAAGATCAGTGGCCAGCTAACTGGCCACCCTCACCCAATTCAAACAACACCCTCGTCCAATTCAAACAGTGCCTCGTCTAGTTCAAACAACGCTCAATGGGTGCAATTGGCATGTGTGATCAGTCCGCTTGAGAAAATCTCAAGACAGGTAGTGGTGGCATCAACGATAATGATTGAAATAATTATGGTAGGTGGCATAAAGGTTGCATCATGACATTGAAGTAAGGGCCAACGGTTCGGATGAGGGTAATGTACCCTTCCTGCCACCTCACCTCGTCATAGCAGAACACTCACGTAAGCTTAAGTACGCTACAGTCGACCGCCTCGACCACCTTTGTTTACATTTGTATTGATGAGCTCTCGACTGTAGCAACCTACCTACCACCTCCAGAGCATCAAAACAGTCACTCTCTGTCAATTTCATAATCCTTCCGCTTATCTAGCTCTACAGGAGCATAATCGGACTCTACAGGAGTGAAAACACAGTCCTATAGGAGCCTTTCTATAGGAGGGCCAATGAGCAGCATTACAAAGGAAAATTCAGGATTTTAGGACAAAGTCAAGCTAAAAAAGGTAGGCTCAGTAAAACCCAGTCTGCATTTCCATATATATACAAAAGGTGGTGGGATTGGAAGTGGAGTATTAAGTTGCAAAGAAGGGAAAAGTGATAACAGAGTCTACCTATGTTTTTAAAAAATATATACAGTTTCTCCATTTACTCTCTGCACTGAAATATTGTCTCTTTCTCCTCCACGGTATTCTCTTGTGTAAAGAGATGATGCAACTCTAGAGAATTAAGCCTGTAAAAAAAAAAAGTGAACTTGCATTGGGTAGTCTGTTTATTTTGTGAAAAGACATTGTCCTGCATACTCTCTATTTTTTAAGATATTGTTTCCCTCAAATAGACCGAGAAGTAAATTAAGTTTAAGAATAGGGTTTGAAGAGAAGGAAAGTTGCAATTGGTTTTTGTTAACAAGGAATAACACAAAAAACTCTCTCTCTGGTTCCAGAAAGAAAACCTCAGTTGTTCCTCTATTTCCAGGTTTGAAATTTATTGCCTTCCTCCTCACCTGAGACATTCCAACAGTCTCTATACATCATGACAAGGGGTTTTATGAGGAAGGAGCCTTTGAATTCAATTAAGCTACATGAACATCCAGAAGTGGTAGCCCTCTTTACGAGGGAAAATTGGATGCCTTTCTTTGAAAAATTTCATGGGTATGATGAGGAAGTCATAGAGGAATTTTTATTGTCTTTAAAACCTCACTCAAAAATCCATGCCACTATCAGTTTTAGGGGTCTAACCATAGAACTCACATCGGAATTCATTAGTAGGGACACCGGTCTCCCACTTGGGCTACCTTGAAGCAAAGAAGAAAAACCACTGGGTCAAGTGGCCAAGAAGACCTTTTTCTAGCCTGATGAACATCCTGTGGAGGATAAGAATGGCATCAGGAGGACAAGTATACCTTATCCATGGGGTGAGGTTAGTTACCAGATCATGAAATACATCTCCTGTGAAGGAAGATACAACATAGTTTACGGGTATCATTTCAAACTGTTACATGAAATAAGATATGGCATGGACCTTCCTGCATCTAGAAAACTCAATATTCCATATTTTCTCCTCCAATCCTTGATAGAATCTATCACCAAATTGAAGGTATGGGTTCCAGACCAATTTGCTCACCATGGGCTAATTAAATTGCTGGTGGAGGATGCTCTCCACACTTACACAATCCCCATAGCCTGGGACACTTTCAGGAACATGACTAAAGAGGATGATATAAAAACTCTCATTGATGACCTTAGTCCATCTGGAAGTGAAGAGGAGGAGCAAAAAGGGGAAGCTGAGAATGAAATCCATGAAGAAGAAAAAAACACTCAATTAGAAGAAGAGGAACCCCACACAAAAGAAGAAGGAAACCAGAAAGGAGAGGAGAAACATGACACCACCAAAGATGAGCCTAAAGCAGAGAAGAAGATAGCATCAAAAGTAGAAAAGGGTAAAACCACAGCTAAGAAAAAGAAGAGACCAAGAAAAGAAAGGAAGAAGCCTAAGACAATGTAGAAAAAGGTTGCCACAGGAAAGGCAGAAACTAAGCAAGCAGAGGAGAAAAAAAATTAGAGACAACAAAAACAAAACTGGCAGAAACAGGAAAAATAGTAGATGAAGAAGACAAAGCAAAGCAAGAAGAAGTGTCCCCTAAGACACTAGCAAGAGAGGCAGCAGCTATTCTTGCTGCACTTAATACTCTAGCCAAGCCCAAAGGAAAAAGGAAGACACAACCATCTATGTACTTCAAGGCTTGAAAGAGAACCGGAATAAAGATGGGGAAGCCTCAACCACCTTCAAAGGAGCCCATAATCACTGAGGATGTCCCTACTGCAACAAAGGAGGAATATCCCTCCAATACCTCCATCACTTACGAAAGAGGAAGTCCTAAGAACTTTACTTGGAAAGAAATGATCAAATTAATGGACTCTAGAAGAGTCCTACAGGAAGCATCGACCTCTCTACAGGAGACATTGGCAAAACTCCAAGAGACTTAAAAACTTGAAAAGAAGGCAAAGGAATAGACCAAAGAGGAAGACAAGGCAAAAGAGATACCAAAGTCTGGACCTCAACTTAACTTAGGCTCGTACTATAACCTCCTCAAAGGGGGGAAATCATCCCACAAAATTTTGTATTCCCTCTTTTCTTTGAGCTGGAAAAGGAAAGAGTAAGGACCCATACATGGATGTAGATTGCAAAATCAAAAGGGGTGGAAGACATTGGGCACATTGAAAACAAATTGAGGGAAATGGGCAAAGAATTAAGCATGGTCAGGCATACATAAAGCATCAGAAGAGCTCAATTAGAGGCAGAAAATGATATGTTAAAGAAGCAGCTGCAAGAAAGGGAACCTCAAAGAGGAAATGAGCTATCAATCTTAAAAAGACAACAACAGGAAGAGGAACCCTAGCCAGACAATGAGACATTAATAAGACAACAACAGGAAAGGGAATCCCAGGTAGAAAATTAGGTGTTGATCTTGAGAAGGCAGCTACAGGAAAAGGAAGCCCAATTAGCTTGCATGGCCAGCTGGGCTATGGAGGCATTACAGTGCAGATATCCAGCCAAATCATATGTAGTGTACCTCAAGGATCAGTGGCTCCAATTTCAGATCAAGACACTAGCCCAGAGGGGCACAACACCTTTTCAGGATTATGGCCAATTCATGCATCTGTGTGATCATAGCTTAGCTGAGGACAAAGCGAAGCTAGCAGAGTTTTACTTGCACAACCTGGCCCTTAATGATATGAACCTATGGGATCCCAATGCTCCGTTGGGAGACTTCCAGCTGATGGCCATGGCATCTTGGATGAGCCATGAAGAGAAAGGGCAACAGAGATCCAGAAAATGATGGCAAAAGAGCTCAAAGAACCCTTGATTATTAGAGAAGAACCAACAGAACCCATGGCTCTCATCTATGCCCACCAACACCTTGCAACTAATCCTCAAGTTGTCCCAGACTATGTTGATAAGCAAGCCCAGGCTATTGCACATTTCGAGGACATGAAGAGATTGTTTGGAGATGACTGCATTCATGCCTGCATGAGAAGGTGGAAAACATTGCCACATAGCCTAAGGATCAGGGAGTATCACTCCCCAAACAAGATGAAGGAAGCCATGAGGAGAGTGCCACTGTATAAGCACTCTATGCAAAGTTTGAAGGCCAATTGGATTGGCCTCAAATTCAGTCCTCCACTGCTGCTAGGATTGCTCGAAGGAGTAAAAGACGAGGAAGAACAAAAACAGTTGGAAGAGGTGGATAGAAAGGCAAGTTTCCATGATAAAGAGGAAGATATCACATCAGAGGCATGGGATGTCAGGGAATTTGTCAGAGCCATCAAGGATGAAGAGTTAGACTAGTTGCATAGAGGATGAGCAACCCATTCAGTAGGGGGTGATGATGAGCCCTAGAAATGGGTAATTATATGGGCTCATTTTGCCTCTTAATTCAACTTAATCCACCATTCTCATTATTTTATTGCATGTTTTTGAATATATTTATGCTAATAGAGTGAATTGGGTTAGTCATTTTTCCATGTAGTCTAATGTGTGCCTTAAGCAGATTTTTTGGTCAATTTTCGACAAATTCAAGGGATTTATGAGCAAATGGCAGCAAATACTCGAGGAAAACAGTGAAGAGGATTTGTAGGGGGTTGTCTCCTTCATTCACGAACCCTTTTCTTGAATCCTCCATCAGCAACTCAAAGCACAAATCCACATTGATGCATCAAAAGGGGCAGTCGAGCAAGTCAAGAAGGACTGTTGTTTATCTCCAATTCTAGGAAGCCGAGCTCCTTGATTTTAGGAGGACTATTGGAGGACTCCATTTGTATAAATAATGGGGCTTATAACCTCAGTAGGTTAGCCAGTCATTAGTATAATTTTCACACTTTTGTGCAATACTTTTTCAGCGTATTTTCGAGTTCCTTTTTAGAACAGTTCATGTAATGTGACTATTATTTTTGATAATGAAGATGAAATAGTCTTTGAGCCGGCACTGGTCTCTTTCAGAGATCTGAAGCTCTTGGGTTATGGCCCAAACCAAGCTACCCAACACCTCTTTTTGTGTACTTATATTTTTTTGCTTCAGTTCATGAGTTAATTTCTGTTACATAGATTCATTTTACTTTGTTGGACTAGGTTGCTTTTGATGGTTTGCATAATTGTTTTGTGTTTCATTTACTCAAGTAGGTTACTGTAGTGACAGAATAAGATTCAAAAAGGCCAACAGTAGGCCCTAATCTCCTTTCTCCCTTCCTGTGACTATGATTTGAGGCCAAGGCACTATTGCTGCCACCAAAAACACAATTTGTGCTCTTCCATGCAACTTCTAGTGTGATGACTTGATTTGGAAAGATTGATAGATTGGTTTAGATTCAGTTGCCTAGATCATTTCCTGTTCCTTTACTGTATATCTCTCTACATGATTTTCTGTTCAAAGGTTACTGTTCAGCATTTTCTGTTTGTAGGTCAAAACTTAGGTCAAGCTAGAGAAATTTTTGTTTTCATAGTATAGTTAGTCCTTTCTTTGATCAATTTTTGTAAGTAGATGTGCAGATCTCTTGCAGGACACCTCAGCTCACCATACATCCATAAAACAATCAGCACCAACTCACTTCTCACAGATTTCGCAAGTCATTCGCACCATTTTGCCAAGCTGCCCTAATTTCTGTGTTTTTCTCCATAAGCTTCCCTCTTGCCATTTGAACAAATCCAACCATCATATTCTTTCTTGGTATTCCTTGACAAGCTCCAGACACCTCAACACCTTCATCTAGCCTTCAGTTACCCTTTTCCATCATTTTTCCACCTTCAAAACTCCAAAAATAGCTCTCGACCACCTCCTATAAATCCTCTTGTAGATCCCCTACAGCTTACTGTAGAATTCCCTGTAAGTGGTTTTTCAAAATCCGATTGCAGTGGAAGTCTTCAGAAGGGTACTAAGGGCTTCTTAGGACCTGTCCACACCTTCCTCCACCTCAGCAAAAGCCAACTCCATATTCCTTCGCCACCAAACCTCTGCACAATCATAACCAGATAAATCACAAGCATAATAACTCGACATAAAAACACTCAAAAGCACAAAAAGATGTTTTCTTCTCATTTATTTTTAGAAGTAGCTTGAATAAATGTAATTTACCTTTTTTAGTAATCAATGGCACTCATCACATTAGTTTCTATCTCTTTTTTCTACAAAAGTAGGGTTAGTTGGATAAATTAGGGTTTGTTAGGGTTTGCGTTACATTTTAGTTTTCCTTCTCTTTCTGCAAGTAGAATAGTCCTTGTAGAGCTAGCTTTCTTTCATCACAGTTAAAAGCTTATTCTAAGAATTCATAGAAGTTGGCTTAAGCTCCTAGTGATCTTGTGTCAGCTGACCAAGTGACACCCTGCAGTAAGAGCTAGTACTTGTGCATACAACAACATTGCTTCCAAGTTTGTTACGAACCACTAGGTTGATAAAAGTAAAGTAGGAATCCCTAGGAGTTGCAGCATTATTGCTTCAACACTAGTGCTCACCACTTTCTTGGCTATTTGCTAGCTTTGTGATCCACTCATACAACTCAACCGGAAAGGAACATAAAAAGATCTCATGGATCTCTATATATAGGTACCTATCCAGCCATTGTTCCTTTTTCAATCACAAACTTCTATTCTCCTACACCACGAAATCGTCGATCTTCCTATCCAACCAGTCTTTGTTCTCTTTCTTAGTTGGATTCTAGCGATACAAAATCACACATCTCTTATGCATATTTCGATCCTAGCAATGAAACCATTTGTTAGCTACGTGGGGCCTGACCCAGGTTCAACGTTAGTTAGCCAAAAAAATCCCTAGACTACTGGCCCTTTTGGAATCATCCCAAAAAGCACGGAGTGAAGTCTCACCCAAAGAAATATGGGGGGATGCTAGAACCAAGTTTCTGCACCCTGAGATGATCGTGATGTCGGTTTATTCCTTCTATTATTGCTCTCATGGAGGTTGTTAAGTTCTAGGGCTCTATCAGTCTAGCCATTTATTCTAGCCTTTAGTACCTCTCCGAAGGGGTATGATTAGCCTTTGCACAGCCCTAACTTGCAGTTAAGGTACCTTCGCACTTCTAGGGCAATGTAGCATGCAGATTCCCAAATTATCTTAAGCGTCTTACTTATCTTATTAAACAATCACAATTAGCACCATGTAAATAGATATTCTTACTTGCATTCAATTATCCAACGTAATTACATACATTCACTCATCATATAAGCATTATAAATGAAATTCATATACAATATGACAAGATGCATTAACAGGAAACAAAGACACAAAATTTGTATAATTATTCTCTTTATTGATATCTTCAGACGATTACAGACTCTATCCGCCCTACGTACACAACTGCAGGGGTCCGCGCACTCAGCTGTGGACTTCTACCCGAGGCCTCTACGTACTTAGCTGCAGAGCTTCTACTTATGCTAAGACCCGAAACTTAGACTTATCTCCTTATCACTCAAGACTTCTTCTACAACTTATGACTTTAAAACTACTTAGAGCTTACTTTCTTAGCTCTTTTTATACAATCCCATCGTCTTCTAACCATGGTTAGATCTTTACAACTGACTTTACTTTACAAAATAAGGGCGGACAACCCTTTATGACTCATAACACCTTTTGTTGGCTTGTTGGGGCTTGACCTAGGTTCAAATTTGATTTAGCCAAACAAATCTCGGTATTACTGGCCCTTTTGGCAACAGTCCCCGGAGTGCAGATTGAGGTCTCACCTGAAGTAGTATGGGAGGGCTCTAGAACTAGGTTTTTCACACCCTGGAGATGTCTGATGAGTTCAAGTCATCCGTAGCTTGACCCTGCTCGCACGTCGCTATGCACACTTACCCGTACCTCGTAGCCTGAGATGATGCCTTCGCACAGCCCTACTCGGGGGCCAGACGCTATTATTACCTAAATACTTACTAGTATTCCACAGTTATTTGATTAACTTAGCCTACTTGTATGCATTAAGTTATACTTTTCAATATAAATCATTCATACAGGTGCATGTAGTAAATAAAAAATATATTTGCAATTTATATCAAACATGTAATAACCTAAGAACAGAGACACAGAATCAAGATAAAAGTTCTCTTTATTATTCCCTTCCTCAGTTACAGACTCGAGTCCACCCTGCACACTCAGCTACAAGGGTCTGCGAACTCATTTGTAGATAACTAGGCCTCTGCACACTTAGCTGCAGAGCCTTCTCCTACTCTACGACCCAAGACACACTTAGACACTTAGACTCTTGCTCTTAGCTTCTACTTCCTTAGTTACCTCTTTTTTACACTTAGAGCCTCGCTCTATTTATACAATCCCATGGTCCACAGACCATGGGTAGGCTGACATTACATTACAAGACTAGGGTAGACAACCTTGTGACTCTATCGTACATTTCACGCTCCGCGTCTGCAATTTGTGGAGTCTTTATGACAATATTAAGTCAAAACTTGGGCTTTGAGCTCCAAAACATGCTTTGGGGGGATTCCATGCCCAACAACCCCCTAACACAAACATCATGACTCACCCTCGAGTCACTCTTTTGTCGCAGTGATCTTTGCGTGGAGTCCCTCCAACTGTTCTTGAACCATACTGAGATCCGCAACACACTAAGCTACTGCTTGTTGAATCTGTTATATCCATTTTTCTAAGACATATTTGTCCAGCTTGCTTCTCTGCATCTATGCATGCATCCCCTATATGCACATGACATTTCCTTCAATGTTCTCCATGATACTGAAGGCCTCGTCGATCCGCGGTTGGATGCACACTTTGAGAACTGCCTCCTTGTGGTACCCCACATCCACTTGTTCCTTTAGTTCCTTACCTTGCTACATCCTCGCAAGCCTCTGGGTGAGGACCACTATCTACGTAGTTCCTCAAACACTGTCATATTGCTACTAGATTTCTTGAGCTTCTGTTTCCAATCGCTGGATGTTGGGGTCCTCTTGCAAAGTTGTGAGAACCTCAATTGTGTCTTCCGACACACTGGTGCAGTCTCGCACTACACTTCCCATTTCCTCCAATCTCGTTGTGATAGCACTAGCACATTGTTCTCTGACTTATTGGGGAGTGGAGGGATGTGCCTTTAACTGTAGCTCAACGATCTGAAGATTTAGCTCCAACTAAACCTTGGTCATTTCTTCTCTAGCCTCACAGGCTCCAGTTGCTAACTTATGTATCTGCACTTTTATTGGTAGATCTGCTAGGATAGCCAACTCCAAGACATGTTGGCAAGCGTCGTCTACCACCTGCACCAACTATTGATTCTGCGACACCAATTCGTCGCACTACAAACTGAGTTGTTCCATGTTTATCTTTTGCTCGCTGAGAACTTGGGTCACGTGGCTCGTCCTAGCACATAGTTCTGTCGTTATCCCATCCTGTAGCAGATACAATGTCTCACATGGAAGGGCACTCAAATTAAGTCCAAGGCCTTTCATCATGTTAACTGAAAATATATCGGCCTCATCCGCTACTACTAGGGCCCCTTCAAGCAACACTATTGTGTTTTCCATTCGTGCGTGAAACATCTGCTCTGCTACCGAGGATCCTCCTGCGAGATGGGTGGAAAGGGTACCCTCCTGAGGGGGATGCACCTGTAACTCCTACAACTATGCCCTGAGGGCCCCCAACATAGTCTAGTGCTCCTGCATAAAATCCCGAAGAGCCTTATTGGTGACATCGTGCACTTTCTCGCCAATGTCATGGAGATCACCCTCAGTTAGGGTAATCAGGTCAATGGCCAACTTCGAGGCCTTGACCTTCTTCCTTGGTCCCACTCTCTCTACTGTGTGTGGGTGCTTTAACTGTTGGATGCAGTCCCTGGGTCTGCGCTCCCTTCTGCTATTTCTGCTTCCTCTACCTCCTGCCCCAATGAGGACATTGCTTGGCCCCTGTTTGCCTTTGTGGTTGCTGCCTCTGCCACATGTGCTATTTTTGCTACTTCTACGGTCTTCTTTAGCTCAATAGCTTTCTGTGCCACTTCCCGTGCTGCCCTTACCTCAGTTGCTATTTTTTCCTTTCGCCTTTTCTCGACCAACTATGTGACATGCAGCTTAACATTGTCCTTCTTCTTCTTTGTTGTCGCCCTCTCAAGTTCTGCAAGATATGGGGCACACCATTCCGAAGGCCATACCTCCAAGACAGTGAAAATGGCATTGTCAGTGGCTATATAAGGTATCTTCATCCACTTCTTTGTTAGATCCTTGCACGCCGTGATAAAGATGTTGTGCATATCAACCTTAAAGTCTGCAAAACTTTGCAGATTGTTATACACCACAGGTGACAGGCGCGGCTTCTGGTTGATCCACATCCAGATGTTCATGTCCATGAGCACACAGAAGACATTGTTGTCACATATCCTTTTTGTGTCCTTCGTGGCCTAGAGCGAAGCGTACTTCATGGTCTCTGGTAATTCTCTGTTAATGTTGGGTAATTGATTGTCCTCTGGTAGTTCCCTCGCCACAAGCACTATGGATAGTAACAACCACGCATAGTGGAAGGTTTTACCCTGCTCCTAGGCTTTGCGACAATTCTTCAATAATTCCATACATAGGAATGTAGCCCAGTTAAACTGGACCCCCTATATGCACTACTTAGCCAATGTGATCACCGGTGTAGGTATCTTGTCTATGTGGCACTTTTGCATGACTTTGCCAGCCAGGATCTAGGTAGATACGCATACCACTTTGTCTTTGATGCTAGAGATAGCATAGCCCCTCTTCCTCTTCTCTAGCTTATACTTTGTCTTCATGGCCTCTACAAGGGCCAAATCACTACCCTTCCCTTCCGATATGGTCACGGGGTCCTTTCCTTTATATGATAGCCGAGAAATGCAATGGATTAGGTCTGCCATGATGGGGGTAGGCTCCTCTAGCCACAGATACCCATCATGCACCAGGCAAAGCAACTCCCTGATGATGAAAATGGCTATTGGGGCACGATGGAAATGCGGCACCCATAGTAGGTTCAGTAGCCCGACCTTTTCCACTATGCACAGCCATTTCCGTGGATCTAACGTTGTCACCACCACCATATTGTTCTGCTTCATGAGATTCTCGGTCTCCAGGTGAGGGAACTTCTCGTAGTCAATGAGGTCCCAGTCTACAAACTTCATGGTTGGCACGTGGCCTAGGTGCATGCCATCAAACACAATGCTATCTAGGAGGAGCCGGGTCCGGAGTGGACTGTTGGTTTCGTCCAAGTCCTTGGGTACTTTGGCCTTCCCCTTTTGTAGGGGGACATATGCGGGCAATTTTGTCGCAAAGCGTGTATGTTGAATATCTTCCTCCATGTCTTCGTCTTCTTCCTTTGCGATGATAATGGCCTACAAATCTTCTTACTCCTCATATGTTTCTATTGTGACAACTTTCCCCTTCTCTTCCATTGATAGTTTTCTATGCAGCGGGTTCCTTGGGGACATGCATACTGGAGCCAATGACTATTTATCCATCTTGGGTCTTGGTGTACGCAGTGATTTAGGGATCTCTACCACAACCTCGGCACCTTCTGGAACATCCTCCACCATTGGGGTCTGTGCGGCCTCATCGGCAATTACCTCTTCAATTCCCAAACCATCCTTAGTCGTTGTCATCGTATCTGGGCTATAATCTAGCACTAACAAATTCAAGGGCTCAATCAACGCTTGGCTCACAATGCTTAGTGCTTTGCTCAATCATTAAATTCTCAAATGACCAAGTGTTGTTCCCTAGGAAACCCTTTGTGTTTTTTAGCACCTTTTGAATTCAAATTCGATTGTTCCCCCAAATTCCAGTCCATTAATGCTTTCTTGGCGGTAGATTTTCCTAAATCTTGCCCATAAATCGCAATCCCCCATGTGCAGTCATAGACCTTGTGACTCTCTACTTCTGCACACATCTCCAACATCGCGCAGCTCCCCATCAGGATAGTTTATAGTCCGCTCCCTTCCAACTGCCTAGAGCGCTAAGGCTATCCTTCCCTTGGCTAGTCAGGTAGTTGCACGACCCGTGTGGAGCGCCACCCTGTCCTTTATCATGGTTCTTGGATAATCCCCACCTTCTATGGTTGCATATGTCCTCATTTGCAATGCACTATCCTGGTCACTATGCTTGACGATATGCAGTCCAAGCCAAGGAATTAGACTAAGCAATTCATGACGATAGTTCTCAAACTTGTCAATATGATCACTCGCACCTTGCCTTATCATCCTAGTTTTCTCATCGAGAAACTCTTCCTTTATATTTCCTTCCAGCTTCTTCACCTCTACGTCCATCAAAGCACTTTTCCTCTCTTAACAATACCCTTTCTTTTTCAAGTTCGCGGAATCTAAGATTTCCCTATTGGATTTCTTCCTTAAGTCTCATGTGTACTGTCTCTTGCAACTGTGTGATTTCTTCTTTCCAGGCTTTACGAACCATTGTATCTACACATGATGTCACGCACGGACTAGGCTTTGCCTGCTCCATAGGGATTACAGCATCTGCTTCATACTTCAGTTTCAAAAGTGCTCATGTGGTAAGGGTTTTGCACATGGTCCTATAAGCCCATAAAACCATTGGTACGCACAGATCCCAGTCAATATGTCTCACATGGTGGACCACATTTAGAACTTTGTATACTTTGTCAAAGACTTCCATGCAGGTAATCTTCGGCATGCTTGGTCTTATCCTACTTTGTTGCTCGTGCCATCTTCTTGCCCACTCCTATTTGTTGGCCCCAATTCCTATTGTGAGGGTGGTGTGTGTTCGTACAGGTTGCGTACCATACTCCTGTACCCATTGGGAGAGGTGGGCGTGGAGGCTGTTTCATCCATCATACCCGACTTCCATCCACATCTGAGGCTTTCCAGATCATATGAACATCATCCTTCTACATTTGTGCTAGTCCTAAAAATTTCTTTGATGCATACCCCACCATCTTGCGGGCATAGCACGTAGTGCCCATTTCAGAGCATCAAAACGTTGTTGTTCCAGCACCTCTCTTTCAAATTTGTTCCGGAAATCATCCACCATTGTCAACCCATCATACATAGGTAGATCTCTTACCTCTGCTATCATGCAACACAGTGATCTTACCATCATGTTACAATTGAGCATGGTTACCTTGTGTAACCAGTTCTGCCATTGTTCTATTTCCTCATTTGAATCTGAGGTGCAGGAGATTTTGCATTCCCATGAAATCCTACCATCCGTTGTTGGATTCACCCTGTCCTGCTCTTGCATGGTTATCTTGTAGATACAGTCTATATCGTCATTGCTCTAGTCTTCATGCATTGGCTTTGTGTAGCGTGATCCTTCTTTAGGGTCTAAAGGTACCACTACGCGTAGTGACTTTTTCTCAAAAATCATCTTGCGCTTCTTTAGATTTATTACTCCATTCATATCAGTGGCCCAATTTATTCCTAGTAGTGCAGTATAGGGATTGTTGTCATCGACAATCTCTATCACTTCAAAATCTGCAAGCTCACTCGCATCTTCAATATCTACCGTTATTCCCTGCAATCTTCCCATCAGTAGGATCTTTTGTTGGTTCACCATTCACAATTGAATAGGAGACCATTGTAACGTGAGCCTGCCCATGCACTCCCTTGTCTGCTTTAGCAAGACATTCACATCTGATCCTAGATCCAAAATCACTTGATCCATTTCATATTCCCCGATTTGCGTAGTCAATCTCATCTCCCTTCTTGTTCACGTTTTGTGCTTCCTGAGCTTCCAAACTACACGCGGTTCTCCTGACCTAGCTCACCTAGTGATGAGTCCTTGCAGTCCCTTCACAACCTTGGTGTCATACAATAGCTTCATGCATGTCTCCAAAAAGGTAGTAATCATTGATGGGTCCATCTCTAGTTCTAGTTTGTCTTTACTACCTAAAGTGGAGGCCTTCGTGAAGCTCTTCTTAGCTTCCATGAATGTCTCCTTCTCACGCTCCAAATCGAACTCTAGTTCCTACATTGGAGCCTTGCAAACCCAAGCACTCTCCTCTAGCTACTTACCTTTGTTGTCTCCTATCGTAATACCACTTTGGAGCATGATATTTACATTTGGGTCCTCTTCATGTGGCTCAGACCTTATCATTTGCAGGTTCTGAGTCAGTGGAGGCTAGAGTGTTCCTTTATCGCACAACCTCACTATTAGTGTGGGGCAGTCCTTTGTCTCATGATCAAACTGGGTAATATATAAACAAGATGCTCTCATTGGATTTGTACAATTGTGGGAATAATGCCCTGGACCTCTGCAATTGTAACAAATGAGCTGTCCACGACCCCTTCCTGGTCCCATTCCACCTCGACCTAGTCCGCGCCCCTAAAATGTAGTACGTGCCATCCCTACATTTTGATCGAGGGCTTTAATTTTGGTCTGAACTCTGTAGGTAGGGGTTAGATCCATCATCAGTTCATAACTTCTATAAGTGTGCTCATCATAGCCTACTGATCTGCAAAAGCTACAGAACAACTGCTGGGATGTTTGCATATACTTCTGTAATAGGTGGCAGTTATATGTAGCATGCTTCCCTCCTATCTAACAAATCATGCACCATAATGCAGGCACCGTGCTTATTCCTTATTGTGCCTTTGGTCTCAATGGAATTGGTCCTCCTCCCAAAAAGTAATTCGCGAAGACTGGACAATGGTCCTTGTCATGTCCCTGGCCTTTGCATTTTATGCACCATACTTCCTCGCGTGCCTCTGGGTGAGTTGTCCTCTCTTGTTTCAAACTCTGCACCTCTAGACACAGGTGTTTCAACTGCACATGGATCTATTGGACTTCCAGACTAGGATATTGTATTTGGGTGTCATGCAATCTCCAAAGCTTCAGCCTGAGTGGATAGCTTCTACTGTCACAGCGCGGTCCTTAAATGCTGTGTTAGTGACGCTACAAACCATGCACGGTGCTGCCCATCCATCAAGGTCATGTTGGCTATGTGAATCATACCCTTCAGTCTCTGATCCAGCTCCCAGGGGGTCTCGCCTGGAAGCATTGTGATTTCCTTAAACCCAATAATCGACTGTGTCTCCAATTTTGGCCTAATAAATTCCCTATTTAGCGCAACTTGGATACCCATGATCCCTGCATTTGGATTTTCATTAGAGTGCTTAATGTACCATGTCAATGCATGATCCTGCAATGTGCTTACCAATGTTGCCTTCTTTATGTTGTCATCCATGACTCCTTGCGCTTCCCATACAACCTTTACCATGAACCAAAATTGGTGTGGATCTTCATTCCCTACTCCTTTAAACACTGGCAACTTTTCTACACTTGCCATATTGAACTGTGATGGTGGTAGAGGTGGTGTGGGTGGAGATGGGGGTGAAGATGCTGAAACTAGTTGTGGTGTAGGTGGAGGTGGTATGCGCGGAATTCGCTACCTTATCAGACTGGTCGCACTTCTTGGTGAAACTTTCGTAAGCTCTTCCTCGCTTTCTTGCTGAGGTGAAATCAAGGGGCTAGTTTCTATTTCTACAATACCTTCGTTTCTATAGATCCTCCCACTTTAAGTAGTGCCAAACATCAATTTATTCACGTAACCTGCTTTTCACATAGTATCATTTTAATCTAAGCGTTCAAAGATTTAATGTACTTACCTCGTGACCCTTTGAGGAAGCATCGTTCTGCCTCGTTGCATCAACCTCATGGTCCACATCATGTGTGATCTTGTATTCCAATGCTTCTAGTATGTGCACCACCTCTAAAGTCCACACAATAGTTTTGTCGAGCCTAAACCTTCCTTAACTGTCTGCTAGCTTTTGTATATAAGTGGCACTCTAACCACTATTCCTTCGATACTCGCAAAGTCCTGTTTTCCTACACCACGAACTCGTGAATCTTTTTGTCCAACCACTCTTCAATTTCTTTCTTTGTCAGATTCTAGTGACATGACATCAGGCATCTCTTATGAAGATCCCGGTCCCAGCAATGGGACCATTTGTTGGTTTGTTGGGGCCTGACCCAGGTTTAGAGGTGATTTAGCCAAACAAATCTCGGTACTACTGGCCCTATCAGCAACAGTTCGTGGAGAGCGAACTGAGGTCTCACCCGAAGTAGTATGGAAGGGTTCTAGAACCAGGTTTCTACACTGTGGAGATGTCTGATGAGTTCAAGTGGTCCGTGATTCGACCCTATGTGCACGTCGCTACGCGCACTTACCCGTGCCTCGTAGCCTGAGATGTTGCCTTCGTACAACCCTACTCGAGGGCCAGACATTGTTATAACGCAAGTCCTTACTAGTATTCCACTGTTAGTTGATTAACTTAGCCTACTTGTATGTGTTAAGTTATACTTGGAAATATAAATCATTCATATAGGTGCGTAGAGTAAATAAACAGTATATTTGCAATTTATATCAAACATGTAATAACCCAAGAACAAAGACAGAAAATTAAGATAAAACTTCTCTTTATTATTCCCTTCCTTAGTTACAGACTCGAATCCACCCCATGCCCTCAGCTATAGGGGTCTGTGCTGATCCAAAATGGATCTAGAATATACTTCTAAGTATAAAAATGCTCCTCATAGAGGAAAATGAAATTCAAGGGATGCTCTTGTAAATAGTCCCATTGCATAGATCTCTTCAATCTAAATCAAATGCAATTTGAATGGGCTAAAATGGACTTCGGATGAAGAAGTTATAGCAAAGAGAAGATTCCCCATTATCCTTAGAAAAGGAGGAAAATCCTTATGAAAACAAGCTTAAGGCTTGTATGTGTTCCTTAATGAAATCACATCAAGGAAAAGCAAGGGAGAAAATAGTACACTGAAGGACATAACGATATGTGATTGCGATTATCGCATCACACATAACCCAAGGGGAACGACCCATAGCATTATGAAGAGCCAATGCGATGGGCCGAT
Organism: Pinus taeda; assembly: GCA_000404065.3. Classification (NCBI taxonomy): domain Eukaryota; kingdom Viridiplantae; phylum Streptophyta; class Pinopsida; order Pinales; family Pinaceae; genus Pinus; species Pinus taeda. The sequence continues at coordinate 255,323 of APFE030318947.1, forward strand.
AGTGATGCATCGATGGGTCGATGCACTAATAGCCGATAGTCGATGCACCAATGGGCCGATGTGCTGATAGCCGATAGATGATGCGCTAATGGGCCGATGCACCGATAGTCAATAGCCGATGTGCCAATGGGTCGATGCGCCGATAGCCGATGAGGCACCAATCGGAGTGATTGGAGATCAGGTGATCAGTGATCCTTGATACAAAAGGCCAATGCACATTGTAATATGCAACTTGCGATATGCCAATAAAAGGCGAACCCGATGGGTATTATAAAAGTGATTTCATAATATTTGAAATCTGGGTTATGTAGAATTTTCTTTGTATTTTTGTGTATTTGGGTTTCTTGGCCTTTCGCCTGTGCGATTGTGATTTGTGATGACAGGGCAGACATGATGGGTTTATCAATGTGATTGAATGCATTTTGAGGTCACTAAAATGAAAATGATGTGTTTTGCATGTGTTTTCCAGTGTCTTGCTGTTATGAACTAGAATGCGTTATTTCATGGATTTCGTTTTGGAAAGAGGCCACCGGTTCATTTCCATTTGGAAACAGCCATCACATCTATGCCACATTATGAGAGGGCATTTTGTAACAATGATGTAGGAATGCGTTATACACATAGAGCCACAAAGTCATAGAGCCATATGGGCAAGCGTAGAGACATAGAGCCAGAGAGCCAAAGGGCCAGACACAAAGCCACAGGGAGCAGAGAAAACACAGAGGCAAAGGAATGATTGCACAAATAGGAAAGGATGGAAGCTGCAAATTCAAAGGATTCCTCACAAAAGCCAAAGAGCATGATTGACAAGGGAGGCATGTAAGAGCTCACTGAGAATGTAGCAGCGAAGAAGCGAGTTCTCCCTCGAAGGAGCTCATAGCTGGGGCAGAGAAAAAATCGCATAGTACTCTCTCCCCCTTCACAGAGCTGACAGAGCCAAGAGCCACAAGGTCATAGAGCCAGAGAGCTCAAGAAAGCCAAAGAAGCCACTAGAGGTTGGGGCGATGGAAAACAGGTGATTCCTCAGGAGCTGAGTGCAACAGAGTTGCAGAGCCAAAGAGCTTGAGCACAGTAGAGTTGCAAAGCCAGAGAGTCGCAAAGACAAAGAGCTCAAGGCAGACTTATAAGAGCCATGGAGCTATAATGAAGTTAGAACAACAAAGATATCAAATGATAAAGTTGTTGTTAGTGTCTGATGTGGGTTGAAGATAGAAGAAGGAGTTCTAGAGATAGTAAGAGAATTCTGAGGGAGTTAGTGCAAGTGAGAGCTCAAGATAGCTTAGAGCGCTGATTGAAGGAATCTAGTCCATAGAAGCCTAGATCTGTCTACAGAGTATGGATAGCTAGTAGGATAAAATGGTATTCCAAAACCCATAGGTTCAGTTGTAAACCAATAGAGTTGAGTGTGGAACTTGTAAAAGAAGTTTACCATAATCCCAAAGAGCCTAATCAAATTTATTGGATCTCAAGGAGATGTAGCCCAAGATATCAAGGTGAACTCCATATTATATTGTTGTCTCATGTGTTTGCTTATTTCTTGCATTGTATTTACTGTTATGTGTGTTTTACATCAGCATAAAAAAATGAACTTAAGGCATTTGGTCAGTAAAAACAAACACAAGTATACACCTCATTCAAGAACTTTTAATTCCGCAATTGTTTAATCATAAGCATAGATCTTGGGAATATATCAGCTTTGGAGTGGGAGAGGTTCTTGTAAGCTGACAAGAAGCATTTAGGTCCCCATTTCAGATCAGGTGGTATCAGAGCCTCAAGTTGATTAACCCCACCTTCAAAGAAGGTGATATCAAAGCTGGTTATACTAGAGCAAGTTATATCATGATGTAGGTGGTATAAGATTAGAATGTTTGATTGACAGAGAAATCTATATGTTTGCTTAACTTGAAAGATGTTCAAACAGTAGCAAGGATTTTATTGTTTGATTTCTTGTAAACTGACTGTTGTTTGAGTTTACAGAGGTGAAGGGAAAGCTATTTTTAGCTACTCTAGGAGCGGACAAGAAGGAAGAAGGGCTAAAAGCATTCTTCTTATCCCTAAGGACTGCAAATAAATCCTTGAAGCACAAGAGGTTTGTTGCAAAAGGTTGCTTGAATAAGCTCTTTGTTAATGTTGTGTGAAGTTATTTTGTTCATTCTGATAATGACAACTTCTACAAGTGAGTCCTCAAATTCTTCTTTCTTCACAAGATTCTTTGATGAAGACATGAAGCAAGACTTGCTCATCATGATGGATATGGTGAGAGAAATGTATGAGGATGAAAGGAAGAGCATCAAACTTAGAGAGCAGTTGAATTCCATGAAGGAAGAGAAGTAGTTTCTTTCTAACAAATTGCAGGAAATGGAGAGGCAACTTCATATTGCAAATATGAACCTGGAAAGGATCCATGAGTTGGAGACATATCTCTTTGTTGCAAAAGAAGCCTTAGTCAAGTATTAGCTTGAAGAAGAGGTAAATAATTCCAGTTTTTCTTCAATTTCCTCTAAGAATGTTGGTATTGGTTCTTTTGAAAAACATACCAAAGGCATAGGTTCCAAGTTAATGTCCAAGATAGGCTATAAAGGAAAAGGCTTGGGCAAACATGCACAAGGTATTGTTGAGCCAATAATAGTTGAGGAAAGGCCTAATTATTTAGGTCTTGGCTATGGACAAGCTTATGGAGAAAGTTCCAAAGTTGCCATGAAGGCCATTGAAATAGTTTCGAGAAGGACTTTCATTTAAGTTCTTCCACCTCAAAAGTGTAAAGGTTGTATTCATGGAGAATGCAATAGCTTGAAACATCATTTGCAGGATGCAAGTGTTCATTAGCATACACTTGAACCAGAGAGTTGTGGAAACTCTGAAACTATTGAAGAGGTTGATGGTGTTCCAAGGGGAGTTACTTCTTCATTCAATTCACCTCCTCATGAAGGTAATAAAGGTGAAAGAGAAAGGTATAAATCTAGTTCTAACCATATTCCTTTTGATTGTGTTAAGCATGATAAATCTCCATATAAGTATGGGAAAAGAATTGCATGTTCCTTTTGTGGTTTGGATAACCATAATGTTTCTAGATGTTGGAAGAGAATGGCACATATAGGAAACTTTTGAAGGAAAGGAAGAAAAAAGCCAAAGGTCCATTGGATAAGGAAAATCATGCTACCAAGAGGATGCACATGTGTTGCACTTACTGTCGTAAGCAAGGACACATTGCTGAAAAGTGTTGGTCTTTGAATCCAACAATGCTTCCACGAAACTTGAAGAAGGTGGAAAGAGAAAATGGCATAAATGGAAAGGAAGTTTCCATGAATGATGTGTTTCAAGATGATTCACATGTTGATGCTACTGTGTAGACAAAGGAAGGACCTTTGAAATGAATTGGTAAGAAATGGTTAGAGTTCTTATCCAATTAAGATTTCATGTCTATTGATATAACACATCTATTTGCATTTCTTTGTTAATAGAATGCAAGTTGTAGGGTTTTACCAAGAAGGTGAATGGAAAAAGTTGAGTAGGAGGCTCACTTTATTTCTGCAACATTATATTTCATTTCAGCTTCGAAAGTATTGTGTAGTTAAGTGAAAGTTGAAGGATGAAATGCATGCATGAGAACGATGTGCATGAACACTGGGATGTTGATGATTTTCTTATATTTGAACATGTACGTGTGATTAACTTGAAGGGTTGACTGCTTTGTTTTTAAACATGCATGTAATCTTGGGCTTGTTATCTAGTCCATCATTTCTATGCAAATGTAAAGACATGGAGGTGTTCACAAGATGTGAAATTTGTTTATTTAGTTGAAGCAAGAGTTTAGGCCATCCAGTTGTTGTCTGTAATCCTCTTGTTGTTAATAGTTGTTGTTGATAGTATGTCAAACAGGTACAAATGAAAATTTTGTGAAGAAGATGTAACTTCACATTGGTTTAAGCCACCTTGGATTAATGATCAAAGTAGAGAAGTTCAAACTACGTCCTGTAGCCTTCTCAGCAGGATTTCTGCAGGAAGTCAAGGAAGAAGTCAGTTCTTCCCAGGAAGACAAGCACATCCAGGAAGGGAGTGTTCAAAGGTTTTGGTTCAGAGGCACTAGCCATGCAATAAAGTGTATGAAGGCTGAAAGAAGAGAGTGTTGTTACTCTCATTTACTGTTTAGATCAGTATATCAGTCTTTTGGAGACAATAAGTTCTTTTTAGTGGTAAGGTGCGATCCAAAATGGATCTAGAATAGACTTCTAAGTCGAAAAATGTTCCTCACAGAGGAAAATGAAAGTCAAGGGATGCTCTTGGAAATAGTCCCATTGCATAGATCTCTTCAATCTGAATCTAATGCAATTTGAATGGGCTAAAATGGAGTTTGGATGAAGAAGTTATAGCAAAGAGAAGATTGCCCACTATCCTTAGAAATGGAGGCAAATCCTTATGAAAATGGGCTTAAGGCTTAAATGTGTTCCTTAAGGAAATCACATTGGGGAAAAGCAAAGGAGTGGATAACAGGCCGAAGGATGCAACAATATGTGATTGCAATTATCGCATCACACATAACCCAAGGGGAAGGACCCATAGCATTGTGAAGAGCTAATGCAATGGGACGATAACCGATGTGCCGATGGGATGATGCGCTGATAGCCAATAGCTGATGTGCTAATGGGCCAATGCACTGATATCCGATAGCCGATGCGCTGATGGGCTAATGCGCCGATAGCCGATAGCCGATGCACCAATGGGTCGATGTGCCGATAGCCGATGAGGCGCGAATCGGAGTGATCGGAGATTGGGTGATTGGCAATCCCTCATACAAAGGTCCAATGCTTATTGCGATATGTGACTTGTGACAAGCTAATAAAAGGTGGACCGGATGGGGATTATAAAAGCGATTTCATAATATTTGAAATCTGGGTTATGCGAATTTTATTTGTATTTCTGTGTATTTGGGTTTCTTGGTCTTTCGCCTGTTCGATTGTGATTTGCAATGACAAGGCAGACCCGATGGGTTTATTAATGTGATTGATTGCATTTTGAGGTCCAAATAAAAGGAAAATGATGTTTTTTGTGTGCATTTTCCAATGTCTTCTTGTTACGAACCATAATGCATTATTTCATGGATTTCATTTTGGAAAGAGGCCATCAGTTCATTTCCATTTGGAAATAGCCATCACAGCTATGCCATGCTATGAGCAGGCACTTTATAACAATGATGTAGGAATGCATTATACATAGAGATCCATAGAGCCACAGAGCCAGATGGCCAAGCACAGAGACACAAAGCCAAAGAGCCAGAGGGCCAGACACAGAGCCACAGGGAGTAGAGGAAACGCAGAGGCAAAGGAATGATTGCACAGAGAGGAATGGATGGATGCCGCAGAGTCGGAGAATTCCTCACAAAAGCCAGAGAGCATGATTGGCAAGAGAGGTGCATTAGAGCTCACCAAAAATGTAGCAACAGAGAAGCAAGTTCTCTCTCGAGGGAGCTCACAGCTAGGGCAGAGATAGAATCGCATAGTACTCTCTCCCACTTCATAGAGATAACAGAGCCAAGACCCACAAGGCCGTAGAGCCAGAGAGCTCGAGAAAGCCAGAGAAGCCACCAGAGGTTGGGGCAATGGCAAAGGGGTGATTCCTCAGGAGCTGAGCGCAACAAAGTTGTAGAGCTAAAGAGCTTGAGTGCAGTAGAGTTGCAAAGCCAGAGAGCTGCAGAACCAGAGAGCTCAACGAAGACTTCTAAGTGCCATGGAGTTGTAATGAAGTTAGAATAGAAAAGAGATCAAATGATCCAACTATTGCTAGTGTCTGATGTGGGATGAAGACAGGAGAAGGAGTTCCAAAGAGAGTATGAGAATTCTAAGGGAGTTGGTGCAAGCTAGAGCTCAAGATAGCTCAGAGCATTGATTGAAGGAATCTAGTCTAGAGGAGCCTAGATCTGTCTGGAGAGTATGGACAACCAGTGATATAAAATGGTATTCTAAACCCATAGGTTCATTTGTAAACTAATGGAGTTGATTGTGGAACTTGTAAAAGAAGTTTACCATAATCCCAAAGAGCCTAATCGATTGATTGGATCTCAAGGAGACATAGCCCAAGATATCAGGGTGAACTCCATATTATATTGTTGTCTCATGTGTTTGCTTATTTGCTGCATTGTATTTATTATTATGTGTGTTTTACATTAGCATAAGAAAATTAACTTAAGGCATTCGGTCAGTTAAAAACAAACACAAGTATACACCTCTTCAAGCACTTTTAATTCCGCAATTAGTTAATCATAAGCATAGATCCTGGGAATATATAAGTTTTGGAGTGGGAGAGGTTCTTGTAGGCTGACAAGAAGCATTTAGGTCCCCATTTTAGATCACGTGCACTCAACTACGAACAACTAGGCCTCTGTGCACTCAGCTACAAAGCCTTCTCCTACTCTACGACCTTAGACACACTTAGACACTTAAACTCTTGCTCTTCGCTTCTACTTCCTTAGTTACCTACTTTTTACACTTAGAGCCTCGCTCTATTTATACAATCCCATGGTCCATGGACCATGGGCAGGCTGACATTACATTACAAGACTAGGGCGGACAACCCTGTGACTCTATTGTACATTTCACACTCTGCGCCCACAATTCGTAGAGTCTTTACAACAAGATTAAGTCAAAACTTAGGCTTTGAGCCCCAAAACATGCCTTTGGGGGATTCCTTGCCTAGCACCTTCACACTCTATGACCACAAAATGCAGATACTTTACACTTTATTACAAAAATTAACCCACAGCATGGGCTTTTAGCCCCAAAACTTTCCTTGGGGAATCCCATTCCCAACATAATGGAACTAGAATTATAACAAAATATAGAGACAGGTTGTGTGTAGTCTACAAGTCGTTTAGACTTTGAATCGTCCATAGCAATTATGTACAATGCGATTCAATTGTAACGTATTATGATTCTATAGTAGACGAAGAAATAGAGATATGTTTCTGACTAAGCTAGGAAACTAAGTAGTTTCCTGGAAAGAAGGCTCCATCGTTGGTACTTCTTTAGTCATCAACGCTGCTCGTCAAATCTGCATCATTATATTCTTGTGGAGTAACATCTATACTCTTAGGATACCATAGTCCAAAATCCAAATTCCCTTGTAGATATTTGAATATTCTCTTGATCAATTTAAGGTGTGTGTCCTTAAGATTAGATTGAAAGCACCCCACTATGCCAACAACATGCATAATATCAAGTATTGTAACTACTAGGTATCCTAAACTCTGAATCATTGGTTTATATTTAGATTGATTGACTTCTAGATATTTTTCATCCTTGTTGAGGTTGAAGCTTGTTACCATAGATATACATACATGTTTACAATATTCTATCCCAAATTTACCTAAAATCTCTTGAGATACTTTGTTTGAGGAAGAAATATAGCTTTCTTTGTTTAATGTACTTGTAATCCAAGAAATAATGGCAACTCACCAAGTAGATACATCTCAAATCCTTGTTTCATATTTGTTGCAAAACTTTGACTCATTTATTCAATATTACTACCAAAAATTGTATCATCAACATATACAAGTACTACCAATATTATATCTTCCTAAGCCTTGATATACAAATTTCTACCAACTTCTCCTTTCTTAAAGCATTATTGTTGTAAGTATTTGTCTAGTCAGAAGAACCAGCCCCTAGGAGATTACTTTAATATGTAGAAGGTTTTGTTAAGTTTTCATACATATTCCTTGTTATTATTGAGTAATAAGCCTTCAGGTTGGTCAATATAAAATTCCTCCTTGATATACAAATTTCTATCAACTTGTCCTTTCTTAAAGCATTATTGTTGTAAGTATTTGTCTAGTGAGAAGAACCAAGCCCTAGGGTATTTCTTTAATATGTACATGGTTTTCTTAAGTTTGCATACATATTCCTTGTTATTATTGAGTAATAAGCCTTCGAATTGGTCAATATAAAATTCCTCTTCTAAATCCCCATTTAAGAATGCATACTTAACATCCATATGATCACTTTGAATTTACGAAAAAATAGGAAAATTATAAGAGCATTCTAATGGCTTCAAGTGTTGCAATGGGGAGAAATGTTTCTTCAAAATATATCTCCTCCTTTTGTGAACACCCTTTATAGACAAGTATTTCCTTATGCCTAATCACAAGCCTTCTTCCACAACCCCGTTGATAAGAAAAATCTACACTAAACCCTGATCACCTCTTCTACACTCTTGTTTTTTTTCTTCTTCCTACTCTTTCTCAACAATTTCTATTGATAGGTTAGGTTTTGCAGAATCAAAGTTTGAAGGGAATGACCCCTAATTCATAGCCTTGGATACATAAGTGATACTTGAGTAATAATGGAACAAGTTTTTTTTTCATTTCCTTGGACCACATATTTAGGTGGATTGATGGATGTATACACATTAAAACATAGGAGAAAGGATATAATTCTTAAAGCATTGGACCTTTATTAGTTACAACGCAGGTGAGAAGAAGAACCTAGTCAAGTTTCTTCAGAACCATATTTCAGCTAGCCTTATCTTTGTCTATGCATATGACTAAGGTTCAACATGTTAGCTTCCATTTTTGGGGACAAATTAAGTCATGGTTGGAATTCTAAGACAGATAGGCTTGGTCTCAACTTGTTCTACTATGTTTGTAGGTAAATATGTGTTTCTTAGAGTATTTCTATAGTATGCATAAGTTGCACTCTAACCATAGGGTCATGATATGTTCTAGACATATAGTGATTTGAAAACTCATTTTGTCCTCAATGTTAATGGCTATTGATCTATGGATTCACAATACATTGTTCCATTATATCTATTCAAATATCATGGAGGATCATTGTTGATGATAAATTTTGAGAAACTTTCTTCTAAAAATTTCCTCAAGTGGCCACATTAGTCAATGTTAATTATTTCCCTCTTAGAGTGTTTTCACCATGTAAACATAATAGTGCTATGATATTTGATCTGGTTATGTGATTGATTAATGAAGGTTCTCGTCCTGTATGGAATGCCCTATTCTCCTAAACATTTCACACTATGAAACTACGATTAAAAATGTTATAAAAATAATGTCAAGGTGACTTGTTTAATATTAATTTAAGGATTAGTAAAAAAACGCTAAATTCCACATGATATTTCACATAACATATAATGAGTCAACATATGATTTTTTTCCACATATGACCTATATGTCTCCTCAATATTTTGGAAATTTTAGAGTCTAAAGCTTCACAAAAGGTGTGGAAAAGGTGATCGAATTATGGTTCACACGTACCCCTTTTGTAATGTATATAGTCTATGTAAGTAGCAATGTAATGGAACACAAAGGATACAATAATAATATTTCAACCTATGAATTGTTGTAATTGGCTAGTTTATCATGAACCCATCGGCCTTTAGGTAGAAGACAGAGAAATTTTATTGACATGTATTGTTGAACCTTCATTTTATTATATAATACTACCAAGTGAATGTTCTAAGATAGTTCAAGTGTATATTCAACTTGTGAAATTGTCGCTTTCAAAGAAAAGTGAATCTAGTTGGGAGGGCCTCAATACTTGGCCATAATTTATCTTATTTTCCCATCTTGTAGTATAGACTGATAAGTATAGCTAATTACAATTTCCCCTCTTTTGTTTTATAAGCAATGTATTTATGGTTACTAAGTTTATTTTCCCTACTTTTATTGTTATATTTCACTATGGGTTCCTCTTTCGTAGAGAAGGTAACTCTTGATTGAAGTTTGGGTGATATATATTGTGTTTCTCCTTTCATTGTAAGAACATTTGAATGCTTATTAATGAAAGATTTACAACCTATGCCATATAAAAAAAAAAAAAAAATCTATGTTTTATCAACCGAATGATAAACTATTTCTCTAAGAAGTATTAATAGTGGATAGATTTCCTTTTCGATATTTTTGTTATATGCTTTCATTTGATTCGAATATAATAACCTCCAAAAAGAATAGGTCTCACTAAAGAAGTGTAAATGATATTTTCTCCATAAATAAGTATGTTAACACTTAGAAATGTCATTTGAGTGAAAAAATTATATCATATGCTCAACAAAGCATTTCTCTAATATATCATGAAATGAAAGAGATATCTTGATTATATTGTCTTTTTTTCGATTTATTAAATCTGAAAGTGTAATATTGTGTTTGAAATTTAGATAATAAAAAATTAGGATCCTTTTCTCATAGGCTAGACAATCCATTTTTTCCCTAGACCCTTCACATATAGTGTTCATATCTCAAAAGTTTACATCAATGGATTGATAATTTAATGTCCAAAATTTTAGCTAATTATATTGAATAAAAAATATTCATTAATCAAAATCTCATTGACTAACTTCATTCATTCATTTCATTTTTTCGTCTAGTCATGATTTTTTTCCACGCGTGTTCCACAACCTTCACTTGCTTGCAGCTTGTACCTAATCATAGCATAGTCACCATATCCCACTTGTTAGAAATATGATAACTCCTACATAAGCATGTTACTACTATAAACTATGAGGTAGTGCACTTAGAATATATACATAGACTCCTATAGAAATTTCCACCTACAAATTTTTTTAGGAGACTCTAACTAGAATTAGTTTCTAAAGGATTCTCCACCTAAGATAATATTTTCATCTCTACAAAAGTATGAACCTAAAGCCCTAGGAATTTATAGGGAATATAGTATATTTCACCTACACACCTACAAAGCTAAAGGACACTACATAGGACCTACATGAGACAAAATTTCTAGCAGTAGCATATTACCCATCATCTCTCTAATTCAAGAAAGCATCGTACTACAAATTACAAAGGGGTCAATCTTTCAAATCCAAATCATTATTCTACATGTAAGAAGAATTTAAAACCTCATTACCAAACTTTTAATATTAAGGGAAATTTGAGATCTAAAATGATCCTCTTAACGAAAATAGTGAATAATATCTAAAATAAAAAATAAAAGTTGCGAACTTTCCAAGGGAAAGAAGGAAAACTATCCTTTTTCATCATATTTTTTACTTATCTCCTTATAAATTTTCTCATATTTTAGGTGTAGACTCTTTGGATGCATAGTTCAATTCCACATACAATCTATGCATAATTTTGATAGACTCACAATGAGATACATTGAGATAAATGTATTTTCATATATTTCTAGTGTATCTCATTGTAGGTCTATCAAAAGTATACAAAGTGGGTACTTTCTACATGTATAATTGAATTATAAATTCATTCAAGTTTTATACTTAAAATTTAAGTGAACACACAAAAGATGAGTCAAGAGCTCAATTAAAAGAGTAGTTTTCTTCCCTTATGTTAGTGCTCAAATCTACCTTAGGCTGAAATAAGGTAAGACTCAAGGCCACATCAAACCACGCTCAGCCTTGTAGCTAGCCCTACGAGGACAGGAGAGGGCTCTCTCTGGGTCAAACTCGGCAAAAGATAATCAAAGAGGCTCGAGATGACCGAATTGATGACTGATTCTAGGCTAGGTATGAAGTGCAAAGAGTTTAGAATTGATTTTTAATGATTTTGTTGAATTCAAGGGAAAGGCAAATTTGGGTGCGGGGATGAGGCACAGTTTTTGCATAGGTCTACTTGGGGCAAGATAGGCAATTGTTTTGATTCTTTAAAGCAAGTGAGACGGGTAGATCAAACTAGTGAGGGGCTAAGGAGAGCAAGGAAGTCTCAAGGATTCTTCTTAAACTGAAGAAAACATAGAAAATTAAACAAATTTAAAGGCAGAGCATAGCAATTTCATGGATTCTACCTTAACACTTCATTTGCTTAATAACAGAAGATTCAATAGAGATAATGATGCACATACACAACTTACAAGTACTGAGAGAAACACACCATCAACACATAAAGCCACATGGATCCCAAATAGTGCTGCAAAACCCTGGTCTTTCCTTTGCCAAAAAATGCAAATAAGATATGTACAATATAGTCTCAAGCTATCCCAAGAGTCCAACCCTGAAAATGACTAAGAAAATACATAATATATGCAAGCTAACACATTCCCTTGCCTCTAGGGGTCGAGCTCATCATTCTAGGAGTTGTTTCAACCAATTCTAAACTAAGCACTACAATCTAGGCAGTCAAAACAACTTGCCTCTATAAGCTAGGAAACCAATTCATTCATTACATTTTTGCTATTTTATGAATGAATCATCTAGAATAGGTAAATAAGTGTCAAATCAACATAAAGTTCCATTAATTACATCAAGAATGGTTAAAAATCCCATCACAAGTCAAAACTGGTCAAACTGGCTTCATCTGCTGCGCTGAGGAGGAAAACTATGCCAAAAAACCCTGTGCACCGCGCACCTTTCCACTTGCTTTTGAGGCACTTCTTGGCATACAAATTGCACTCAAGTTGGCCTGTTGGAAAGCCTTGGATGTATACTTTCTAACCCAAGTGGAATTTTCCAATTTGGTGCCCATTTGACCCTCCAAAACTACATTCTCCCAGAAGTACTTCCTGCTGGTGCAAAAAGTGGCAGAAAGGTGATTTTCATGATGTTTTTGAGCCCTTTCGTCACCCAGAACTTGATGAAATGTCTTGGCAATTTCTGAGCATGTGTATTTCATCATTAAAAATCCAAAATTATAATCCATCTATGATTTCCACCTCCCCATCTTATGGGTCGCGCGCTGCGCGCTACGCGTAGAGCCAAAAAACCTGTTTCGCAAGCCAAAAATTTTGAAACGAAAAAATTTTCTCCAAATTTGCCCAAATTTGGAGTGAAGATCCTCCATCATGTATCATGCTCAACTAGTGAAGCCTCGGCCAAAACTCGAAGCGGATCAGGCCGTTTGCGTTGTTTTTGCGCTTTGCTCAAACGCCTCTTGAGGATCTTCATTCTCGCTTTGCAAACATGCATGCGAGCCCAATAGTGAGTCTTCATGTGGCGAAGCATGTCATTGTCCCTATTTGCCTTCGCCAACAACTTCTCCAAATGAGTGTTAACCCGGATGAGCATTGACTCTCGATCAATAGGTGTCAAATCACCGGGTCTTCTTCGGGCCAATTCCCGGTCTTCCCGAATCTTCCGCAGCTCATAAAGTTCATGCTCATCCTCCAGCTGTTTGTTGCACTGCTCCAAGTAGTTGATCACCCATTTAGCCATCTGCAATTTCTTTTGTAGCGACTCATTCTCGGCCCTTTGCTCTTGGATGATCTCCTTGAGCTCTGAGTTAGGAGAGCTAGCATCAATGTCAATGATATCTGTGTCCTGACCTCCTGAAGGACCCTCATCAACCATAGGTCTCTTACCCCTATCCTGAATCTGTACCTGTGCTGAAGACGGAGGCGAGACCCCTTCCACATGATGTGGATATAATACTCGCTCTGCTGATGATGTCAACAAGACCCCTTCCACCTCGGGTGGAGATATTATTCGTTGTGCGGCTGCAAATAAGGCCCTGAGGCCTTTCTGATATGTCACATATATTGGAGCATCAACATGCTCGGTCTCAGGAATATCAAACTGCTGTGAAGGCCCTCCCTCATCATGAACTATCTCTGGAGGAGGTTGTAGTGCAGAAAAGAAATCATGGGAGATGAAATCCTCCCAAGCAATACCATGCTGTGCCAACTGATGCATCACTATGATTTTGATCAATGCATAGTGATATATACTCCTGTGCTGATGTGCCGGGCTCTTCCTCTGTACTAAAGGCACCATCCTCTCTATGTTACGACACATGAAAAATGGAATGCTCATCATACGTACCCATGTGAAATTCATCAACAAACGGACATGATATGCATAGAGACGCGAAAATCTTCCCTCACAGCTGAAATTCCGAATGATGAGCTTCATCAATGGTGCAAATTCATCTTTCGGGTATCTGAAAGGAAAGGCTGCGCTCAGGTGTCTGATATATCCGGGCTTGATATATGGCTCATAGTAATACCTGTCCAGCATCTGGCGTTTACTCCATTCCTCCCCCACATTTGGTATCCCGGTGGCCTGAGCAATAGTGTCGGGTGACAAGGTAAAATCCACTCCGGCAAGGTTTACATGACCATCCTGTAGATGAAGGACAAATAGATGGACTAGTTCCCGATGATGCTGAGTTTGTGAGATCATCTCACAATATTGGTAACATGATTGGCGCCGAAAACACCATTGCAAGTGGTCAAGCTTGCAATTGAGCCAAAGAGGTAGGCTCCTCCCTAACATGTTGTCCACTTTTGCCACCTTTGTGATATCTCCGAGGCACATTAGGCACATTGACCTCCGGTGTAGTGTCACTATCATACTCCTGCTCATATTCGGACTTGGTCTCTGACATGTTCTTTTGGAAACAAGACAGCTGGAATATTTATGTATGCTGATATAGAACTGTGTGCCAAAATTTGATTGTTGACTTTTTTGTCTTTTTATCAAAATGTTGTGACCAAGGGGACATAAATGTACAAGGAAATTGTTAGGAGGGGAAAATATTAGGGAAATGGGGAAAATGAAAACATTAGGAAAATGGGAAAATGGTAAAGAGAAGGGAAAGGGCATGGGAATTTTGAAATTTTTTAGGGTTTTGAAATAAGGTAGGGATTATATGGTTGTAGTAGAAGGGAGGGTTTAGGATTTTGAGAGAGGAAGGTTGTAGGGTTTGATGAGGAATTATTGGGAAAAATATTGGGGAATATAGGAAATGGGAAACAAGGGAAATAAGAAACCTTGGCAACATGTATTTTGAAAACCCTACAACAAACTTGGCATTTATATCCTTACAGCAACTTTGATGGACATGGAGGGTTTTTACACTTGGTTTTCATGACAAATATATCATAATTTCTTTATATAAACCATCCAAAAACCAAGAACAAGCTATGAGTGTAGGCCTACCTACGAATTGATAAGTGAGGAGAGGTTTTTTGATTGATTTTTAGGTAAGTCTGAGCATGAACTTGAATGCGCCGTGCGCCTCACCCAACGCGTCGCGCGTGTGTTAAAATACACTAGAAATTGTTGTTTGATGCGCCGCGCACCTATCCTGATGCACCGCGCGCCCTGGAACTGACCCAAATTGCTCATGAACTTGCAAACTCGCCTTTGAACGATGCTCTTGGCTCTCAAAATGTGGAATGGGTTGCAAATGAGGAGAAATGACTTGATATAGCCTCCTTTTTTTATTTTTGCTTAATGAAAACCCATTTTCTTATGTTTGGTTGTTGACACTTTTTCAAAATTAATAGGCTCTGACCTTTTTGGTTTCCCCTTTAAAATTGGTTGAAATAATGATTTTCTCTTATAATTTTTGCAGGGATGGCTCTGATATACTTTGGCAAAGGAGACCAAGGCTGCACTTGAACAATTGAAGAACTGAAAATTTTGACAATTTTTACA
>APFE030318960.1:0-12185 GCA_000404065.3 Pinus taeda
CTTTTCCGACAGTTCTAGCCTTTCCGGATTTTCTGGCAGTTTCGGCTTTTCCAATAGTTCTGGCTTTTCCGGTTTTCCCGACAGTTCCGGCAGTTCCAGCTTTTCTAGCAATTCCGGCTTTCTGCCTTCTGGATTAGGGCAATGTTATTCCTTAGGATCTCTCCTCCTACTAAAACCCAAAGACAAGTAGAGAGAGGAAGAGATCCCAAGTGTGTTGAAATGACTTGAAAGCCACCTCTATTTATACTAAAATGTTGAGCACATGTGGGGTTTATTTGGTTGCTTGCCGACCTTGACGAATTGCCTTATAATGCAAATAAATTCATAACTCCATGAATACTTATCGGAATCAAATGATCTTTAGATAAATCCTACACCTCTCGATGAGAGGGATCAAAGAAAAATATTAGCTGCCATAAATAAGATGACCCACATGGAGTTTGGCCCTAGTTGCCAATTTTAACACTCCCTCTCAACTAGGGAGAACTCCATCCGTTACTCCATATTTCCAACTGTACTATCTCTGCCATCAGTGCCCTACACTGCTATGATCTGCTGAGCTTTGATTTGCTCTACTCTGCTGAACCATGAAGAATAAGAATTGATCGAGAATGTCTCATACCATTCTCTACTGACCCGAAGTCAGTTTCATTTGAAGAGAATGTGTCACATCACTCTTACTGACCCGAAGTCAGTTTCATTTGAAGAGAGTGTGTCACATCACGCTTACTGACCCGAAGTCAGTTTTATTGATCCCAGATCAATATCACAAGAGTGTCTCAAACCACTCACATTGATCCCAGATCAATGTCACAAGAGAGTGTCTCAAACAACTCATACTGATCCCAGATCAGTTTCATTGCTCCCAGATCATCCAACTTGCTTACATAAATCAAATTTCTGTCTAATGCAAGAAAATGCAAAACCCCCGGAAGTGTTCTAACCTTTCCACCTTGCAACTTCAACTTTACTTTTCCGTGACCAATGATTCTAGCCTTCCTGTCATCCCCCAAAAAGACATCACCACCATCATACTTCTCATATTCGCAGAACCACTTTCTATGGGGAGTGAAGTGAAAGGATGCACCGGAGTCAATCAACCATGCCTCATGATCTACATGTGTCCTTGAAGAAGCCAAGTACACATCCTCACCTTCATCTGAGGTGGTTTTCGCCTCTGCAGAAGGAGCATCATCAAATCCCTTTCCTTTATCAAGAGCTTTAGATTTACAGTCCCTTTTGTACTGTCCTTCCTTTCCACATTTCCAGCACACCACCTTTAAAGGTTTTCCTGGAGATTTAGATCTCCCTCTAGATTTAGACCTCCCACTCGATGAATTATTTTTGTTTTTGTTCTGGGACTGTCCTCGTACAGACAAGGCATCACCATTCTGGCTCTCCATATTTTTCCGTCTCATTTCCTCTGTCAGCAAGGATAAGACTATTTCATCAAATTGCAAGGCAGTTGCATTGCTACCTATTGCAATAACCAGACTATCCCACGAATCTGGTAGAGAACACAATAAATTGATGCACTTATCTTCATCTAAAATTTTAATATCAACAGGTAATAACTGACTTACCACAATATTAAATGCGTTCAGATGCTCTGTCACCAAGTCTCCATCTTTCATCCTCGGGTTATACAGTTTTTTCCGTAGGAACAGTTTATTCACTAGAGACTTAGATTGGTACAAAGTCCCTAACTTGTCCCACAAAGCCTTCGCCGTAGCTTCCCCTGATACAATCAGCAATACTAAATCTGAGTCACACAATCGTATTGTGCTCTTTTCCTTCCGATCTAACTTCTTCCATTCTTCATCGGACACTCCCGTTGGTTTAGTACCCAGATCTACCGCAATCCACTGATCTTTATCCACCAACAAATCCTCCATCTCGAGTTTCCACAACTCAAAACTCTGACCATTAAGTTTCTCAATCTCTATCTTTCCATTGCTCGCCATCTTCTTTCACCAACAGAATCGATCCCGCAAATCTCCCACTGAACAGGGTCTACCACAGGCCCGAGCGAAGTCCCTCAGCAACAAAGGCATCCGCTTGAAGCCAAAACAGCTCTGATACCAAATGTAGGTTTTAACCCCGTACAGAAATTACTTGCATACAAATTCTAAAACACGGAAAATAAACAATGCGAGAGCATAACACATAAAACACATATACACAGAGATTTTCCCCTGTGACCCCCCTGCTACGCAATCAACGCAACGAAGGGGGGGCTTCGCCTCCCAGTTAACTATGTGGGCTAGTCATGGAAAGAATATAACACAACCCAACAAATACTATATTTCATGATTTCTCCAAACACATCGCTATCAAGTACCACTTTATTCGAGATATGGTACAGAGGAATAAGGCTCCATCATATTGGGACAGATAAGTAGGTCACCGACATTCTGACGAAGCCCCGGGAAAGGTCAAATTCTTGACTTTCCAAGAACGACTAAGAGTCATTGAGAGACCCTCTTATGAGGGTCCTGTATGATGCATACACTAAGCTCTGGGAGCTCCGGGGGGCTTGGGGTACTTCTTGGAGCGACGAGCGACCATAGGGTGACTCTTCCTCCCCTAGTGGTAAGCTGTGTACAGGGTGATTGGTTCAGCCTTTCCCTGTGATACCCTGTGGCGACATGTAGGCAGGATGAGTGGTTCATCCTTAATGGGAAGTACCCCTCATCTGGCCAATGAGTAGGGAAAACAGGATAGGGACCATAGTAGTACCGATGGACGCATCTTGTATCTACTTTACTCCCTATGCTAGGATGACATTGATCTCGGATCAATTGGAACTGACTTCGGGTCAGTAAGAGTGATAAAACTCACTCTCTTTTAGAACTGATATGGGATCAGTAAGAGTGGTAGGACACACTGTCTTCATTGGGACTAACTTCGGGTCAGTAAGAGCACTATTGGGCACTCTCTTTTATCTGGGACTGACTTTGGGTCAGTAGAGGATGGTATGATACATTCTCGATCATTTATTCTTCTTCATGGTTCAGCAAAGTAGAGCCGAGCAGTGCAGGGAAGTGCATTTGATGGTAGAGATGATACAGACAAATAGATGGGTTAGTCGATGGAGTTCTCCCTAGTTGAGAGGGAGTGTTAAAATTGGCAACTAGCGCCAAACTCCATGTAGGTCATTTTATTTATGGTAGCTGATATTTTTCTTGGATTCCTCTCATCGAGAGGTGTAGGATTGATCTAACGATCATCCGATTCTGGCATGTATTCATGGAGATATGAATTTATTTGTATTTCTTGACAATTTGTCAAGGTCGGCCAGCAATTTAAGTTGTGTTGCACACCCGCAACTAACCTCAATGTTACATATAAAAGGAGGAGACATTGTGTCTCATTTCACACACTCTCATCCTCTCATCTCTTCTTTGACTCTTGGGCATACACAAGGAAGGAGGACGCAGATCTCTTGGGCAGCTTTGAAGAAGGACGTAGATATCTAGGGCATCATTGTGAGGATGCAGATTAGGAAAGCGAAGACGCAAGAGAGTACAACCATCTGTTTGGGGTGATTTAGGGCTTCTTTGACCAATGTCTTACCCTCTTTGACTGCGGTTTTACACGGGCAACCTCTCCTAGGCTAGATGAAGTGTTACGTTGACTTTTGGAGGGCTGATTTGGGACAGCGTTGACTGGTTAGGGCTGGTTGCAGGTTGCTGTAGCTTTCATTGTTGATTTCTCCCTCTTACTTGGACTGTTTTGGGCTGCACATACTTGTTGTTGGAGGTCGAGTTCTCCTAGGATATCTTAAGGTCATTGGTGAGCTGTTTGACCAGCTATGACCTTGCTGATTTGAATTATGTTGCTTTTGTTATAAATCACATATTTGTGATATTGTACTATCTCTCTCTCTCTCTACTGAATTATTGAAAGATATAGAAGAATTGATCAAAGAGTTTCCCCGCATTGGGGTTTGTCCCTGGCTAGCCGACACATCTTGTGTCTCTTGTCTTGGCTTGTCTTCTGTCGATTTTATTTATGTTCTATCAGCATTTTGCTTATATGTTAATGTAATTGCTATACTGAGAATTGATATTGGGCTAATAAGTTGAATTGAAGTAAATTGATCTAAGCATAGAACATACCATAACTTAACAAATCCAGACAAATATAAGAACGTTCATTAACTAACATTGGCATCAATGATAACACCATTCAACAATATCATACTTAACACCTTTCATCTTACTTTACAATCCCATATCTCACCTCCATTCTTTGGGTTCAACTGACCATTTTTTCTTTGGGATCTGGCACTCATATGTCCACATACCTCGTTAGGGCCTAGAAACTTTGCCCTAGGAGGTCGATGTAAGAAAAAGAAGTAGAAAGAGCAAATCATGGCCACAAGCAAAATAAAAGAAATAAAATCAAAATGCAAAAGATAGCCACAAACCTAAAGAATAGCACGTGGGCAAAATCCTAGCATGAGCTCTACCTTACTCATATGGCCATCACCCGGTTCCTGAGAACATGTTGCTCCATTACATCAAAAGAAGAAACCCTTGCATGGCCCAACCTTAATGAGAAATGAACTGACTCATCATTAAGAGGTAATAAAATTCTCACATCATCCAAAGCAAGCTCTAACCCTTGAGCTATGAGCAGGAATACAAAGAAAAATCAAGAAAAGGTAAAAGGCACACAAGAGGGGTGGAAAAATAAAGGTTGAGTTGGTAACTCACACATCCATGATATCTCCCTCACATATATATACTTAGGGTGTGGACTCACATATCAGCTAGTCCCTTTGACCATGGCACTTGGCCTTGAAGCCTTATCCCCTTCGTTACGATCATTATTATTCACTAACACCTATCAATTGAAAGGGTGGACCAAGAAAATGTTGTTTCCCCTTAAGGGCTGGAAACACCTAATAGGGTTGTCCTTTAGCCACTCCTACTTAGAGAGAAAACACCATTGTGAGATCAAGGTCCTAAGTTTGGAAAAGGATCCCTGTTTGAAGTATTAAATAGCCCATGACATTCAAGTTTGGTTCTCTTAGATGCTATAATGACTAATGTCTCCCATGACTCGTTTCTTTCACTAGAATCTTTGTTGTGATTGTCAAGTAGTTCAACAACCCAGGTATTGGGCACCTTATCCATAGGTACCCAAGCCATTAGAGAAGTATGTTAGCATAAATAGGGGAAGTGTTGAGATCGTTGAGCCTCCTTGTAGTAGCAGTAGATGACATATACTCCAGGGCACCTACTACACCCAAGATGTTTGATGAATTCACAACTAATTTGATGACTCTTCAGGATGACAAACCTGGACCCAACTTTCCCCAGGGAAACCTAGACACCAATTGATGGATGGCAATTAATTTAGAGCCCAAATGAGGATGATCTCACCTTAAGAGAATAGGAAGGTCAATGTTGGAGCAAAGAATGCCACTTTTGTTAATTTTTGTAGCATCGGAGGTGTTCTAGTCTCGAGACTTTGTGGAGAGGCTAAAACATAAGAGTTCTCCATAACCCAGAAATTGTTTCTTGAAATTCCACCTAGAAGTGTCTCAATTAGATTATTAGCCTATTTATAAATATTTCCTAAGTCTAAACTTAGGAAAAGGGGTTAATTAATCAATATTAATTGAGAATGGTGTGAAACATCTAGAAACCCACATAGATCAATCCAGATATGATCTCAGCCATCGATTATGTTTTCATCTTGGTTGTTGGAGTCCTAACCGGATATTAATGAAGAGGTCGATGGATAGAGATGGAGAACACACACATAAGATCGATTTCCTTGGGCAATTCGATTTTCCAAGCAGCAACAATAGTTACTGGAAGTATTCGAGCCAGAGAAAGGAAGTAGAGACGGAGAGGGGTAGGGATAGTGAGACTGGAGGAAGATTTTCTAGTTTCGGTGAGTACTTTGCAGAGAGGTTGCGTAGGGGTTGCGCAAAAGCCTTTAGAGGCAATTTGATTTTGCTAGAGAGAAGCTAAGTTTCAGTTCCAGAGGCCGAAAAGATTTTCCATAGAGTCGAAGAGAGTTTCTTAGTCAGCAGCAAACAAGATGGCTTGAGGAGCAGTTGTTTTAGGTAAAGAGTGGAAGGGATTGCGCTAGGGTGATGTAGGCCTGCGTAAAATCTATTTGGACGACTCACTTGGAGCTAGTAGTTAAAGCTCGGATTGCTTGTGGGGTGAGGAAAATTCCTCACTATATTTTTTCCAATATTTTCTCTACAAGATTGCCAATTTTCGGCATCCAAATTATACTCAGATAATTTCACTGTTGCTTAATAATAAAAACCCTCAATTGTTGCACTGGCTTTCCCAAGTTGGGTTTTTCCAGGGACTTTTGTCCAAAAATAAGTGTCATCTTTTTTTTGTGCTAACATTTCTCATATTCCATTTTATCTTCCATAATATTTTTTATGTTGTGAAGGTTGCAGTGTGATTAATTCGTTGTTGCCGTAGCAATAAAATGATAAATTAATTTACAGTTAGTAGAATTAATTTCAGTTGTTGCAATAAGAATTTCAGTAGCAATTTTTTCACAACTTTGAGCAGTCAGAGACCCATGGAAACCACTTTGTCATTCCCTAGTTGGATCTTAGGGTTATAGGGAAGGCAACAAGGTTTCTTTGAGGGCCAACCCTCAAATATGGATTTTTGCATGCTTCTACATCACTTTGGACACCTCACAGCACTTGGAAATGGCATTTGAAGCTTCTTTCATGCATGACATCAGCCCTAGAGAGCTAGCAGCTCACACGTGTGGGCTTATTAGTGTATTTAAGGTTGAGGATAGTGGGTTGGCTTGTAACCCAAGGATATTTTGTGATTAAACTTGTTTTAGGGTGTCATTAGGGTAATATTAGGTCCTACTCATTTAAATAGAGGAGAGGCTTATTCATTTCTTATCATCATCACTTGTGAGATTCTATCTCTTTGGAGATTTTCGGCCCTCTTGTATCTTGGAGAGATGTTATCTATGGACAACTTTGTTTACGAGAACTATTTTCCTGGAATTGAAGAAGTTATCTTGGATCAATAAGGATTGTACATGCATTTTGTCTTGTATGTTGAACCTTGTATTTGATAAATCTTTGATTTTTATGTCTAATGTATGGAATGCATTGATAATCTAGGATTTTTCTATTGTGCCAATCATTATTGAAGATCAATTGTATAGAATCTAGATATCATCATTGTATGCATTACTCATGTCTTAAAAGTGAATGACAATCCCCTTGGTGAACCTTTGTTATAGCTCTTCCAAGTGACTTTTATCCCTCACAAAGATAATAGTTAGGGTTTTGATCTAGGGCCTCAAAATACGCTTACTCCTTCACAACATTTGGCTACTTGATCACACCCATAGACTCCATCAACCCAAGGACTAGGCATTGGCCTTGTCAATTTGGTGATCAACCCTTATTTCATCCATAAACTTGAACTTCGCTCTCTTAATTTTGGCCCTATTAAGAATAAGCAGCCTAACTAAGGCTTAGTGTGAATTGGCATAGAGGAAGAATTTTGGGTAGTGGAAGGTTTCAACATCAAGAGAAGACTTGCTTTCTTGAAACAAACTTCTTTGGTGGTTAATATTTCTATTTTAGGCACTAATTCTCCTACCCTATCTAGTTAGCCCTAGGTAAACCCTAGTTTGCCAAGCTTCAACTTAAGAACTTTTTGAAGTCTTTTTATTTGTTGGATTGCTAATATAGATTGTTTGGAAACCTTTTTGGCACATTGGACAATCCATTTTGCTTGTTATTCCTTAAACCCTAGGTCTCATTGTGCCCTAATTTGGCCTTTCTAGAGGATGTGAGTTGCATCTCTTAGCTGGATTGAGCGTTGTACTTTAGAAGTGTCATCCTTTATAGGTCATTTGTCACCTCTAAACCTTAAACCTAGAATATGTATCATACTTGACCTATATAACGGGAAGCCTCCCATTGGTGAAAGTCCATAAAGAGCAGGGGGTAGTGGTTGTGGTGATAGTGGGCCACACCTCATTGTTGTCACTTGGTCTAGTGCATTGCCTTGTAGGGTACCCATCTACAAGACTTGCTAGATTTTGAGGTAACAAATTCGAGGGAGTGCAAAGAGGTTCAAGATATAGATCCACGGGGAGATCATTCATTGATATAGGGTAGATCTGCTAGATCAGATCCAGGGTAATTTTGTATCTGTATTTTCTCAGTTGGGCCATTATCCCAGGATGAGAGCCCAAGTAGGTTCTAAGTTTTATTAATTATTAACTAATTTGTTGGGAAGAAATATATTTGTGATTCGTGTGATTCAGATTGTTAATTGCTTCACCTGATTATTTTTGTTAGGAATATAGCTATGTGCTTATTTAGTAATTTGTTGCTTGGAATTAAATACAAAGTGCTACTGCTAGGTTTAAGGAAAACTAACTCCAATGCCTCTCTTGTCATCAAAATTTTAAAATAGAATATCATAACTAGATTTCATATCCAATTGGAGACAACTATTGCTAATGCATCTAGTTTCATATTTGGGCAAGCAATAATTATTTTTGAGCATGAAAACTTCTTGTCACATGCTTCTAACTATTATCGACCACTGGAGTGGTCTAGCTGAATCAAGCAACAAAATATTAATCAGAATCATCAGGAAGACAACAGGAGAGAACAAAGGAAGTTGTAGTGATAAGATTAAATATGCTCTTTGGATGGGGTTCTTTCCTTTCGGAAGATTTGAATGGATAGAGATCAACCATGCTGGTCAATGCACAAGTTACACTTAAATTTTTTTGTTTCAGTAAATTTTCTCTAACACGTGCACACACACAAACACAAACCACAAAAAGCACAAAGTCTTTTGTACTATCTAGGGTTAGGATAGGTTGATATATCCAATCAGCTTTAGATTAGATGTTTTTTCAAGGTTCGAGGTTATACTCTAGGTCTTTATGTCAATTCTTGCTTTCAGTTTTAACTTCTAGATAGTTTGAGTTTGCTTGTTTTTGCATATTGAGTTTATTTTGTCAACTAATGAGTTTTGTTTTTGTCATTTTCAAAGAATTTCAGCACATTGTTATATTATTGAGTCGAGTTCAACAATGCCGGTGGCATGTCAAGCCCTAGAGCATTATCTTTTGCATGTTTGATAAAGATTTATAGATCTTTGCAATGAAGATCAGAAAATGGCTTAGAAAGCAAGCTGATTTTGAGGTTATTGCAGTATTCTAGGGTCCAACTGTTAGATCCTAGTTGGTTTCAGTGTTTTGCTTCCTCTAATGTTCTCACCTTTGGAAAAATGATCATATTGAGAAATACCCTTCATTTGATTGGGAAGGTGGTCATTTTTTATTTTTACATCATTTTTTTCTATGCTTCAATTTTGTAGTGACCATGAGTTGGGTGACAAAATTGTTTAAGTTAGGTTCTTAGCTTCATGTTTGGGGTTTGGGTTGAGTCATCGACATGTTTCCAAGATTGTGATGTTCGTAGATTGTGATTAAAGACTCGAGATTTTGGGATTCTCAGCATCTCATCAAGGGATGTTGTCCCCTAGACGAAGCCCTTGTTAACCCCTTGATTTGGTCTTCCAGAAAATGAATGTGTTAAAACCAGTTTGATGCCAGAGAAATTCTTATGCATTAGCAACTTCCAAAGATCACTCTGCATTTATTTTCTAGACTAGCTTTTCATGACCAAAAGCAACATTCTTAACAATAGTCCTAGAAGACATTTCTAACATATATCGCAAGGAAAAATCAACACCTACAACCAAGACATTCTCAATTTATTTTGGTGTTTTTCCTCGGCACGTTGGGGTGACATTTTGCCATGTATTCTGAATATTATCTACAACAGCAGTCTAGGTGCATTAATCGAGCTAAATTGACCTCTATCCTTGCTAGAAAATCAGTAGCAGCAGAACATGTGTCCCAAGGTTTGAACATCTAGCCATTGAAGTATAATTTCCAGAAGTATTGGGCAGGATTCCCAAAAGAAAGCTAGGAAACAATTGCTCAGATTTATCACAATGGGTTTGGGCTCATTTTCCAAGGTAGAAATTGGAGCTAAAGGGAAAACATTTTGAGGCCTTATATACAACACCATCCTATTCATGACAACATCCTATGGTTTAGTTCCGTCCATTGAACATGGTTAGTATACAAGGCTATCCTCATGATATGCCCAATGAATCATATTGTAGAATATCTTACTAAATTTAGTGGAACTAATGTTATTGCAACAAATGAACATCTTCAGCAATATGGGATTTTTGCTACTAACTATGCTTTTTTTCATGATGATATGAAAATGAAGCTTTTGGTGCAGTTACCATAAACTACCGCTAGATGATAGCTCAAAAAATTGACTGCTGCATCCATCTCTAGCTGGGATGATATTAAAATTGTATTTCTTCTCACTAGAGAGAAATGAGAATCACCTGTTTGATATATGTATAACCGACCAACTTGAAGAAGAAAAAAAGTGAATCTGTTAGAGAATTTAACGAAAGATTTGAAAAGATTCACAAGAAAATCCCTGTCGAGACAAGACCTAATGCTCGATTGGTTTTTGTTATTTAATTAGGGGTGGAGGCTTCAATTTGTTGCTGAGAATAAAGGGCCCAAGTTGTCTAGTGGTAACATTCATAGCAACCTTGGCTTTAGCACAAATTGCTTGGCAGCTAACAATTCCATTGACTTTCGGCAAATCAAGAGAAGGTGCCTGGTCTATGGTATGAGAAGAAGGATCCACCTTAAACAAATAATTTAGGTAAAATATAGGATGATGTGATTACCAATTAGGTCACGTGCTTTTTGTTTGAGTTCGGGTTCGGCAATGAGTAGGTTCAGGTCCAGTTTGAATTTTTTTAAGAAGTTTGGCTGAGGTTCACCATTATATATATATATATAGATAGATATATTAAAACTTTAAAATGAAATATAGCATAAAATAGTAAGAAATCAACATCAATAACCATAAAAAAAATGCTATCATTGACTTGGAAAATGCAAGGATAGATTACAAGCTTCAATTGCGACATGATGTTATGATTTTTTATCTACGAACTTGGTCAATGGATATGAGATTCAATAGCATTCGCAAAACCTAAAAAACAATTTTAGATTCACCAAATTTCAAGCTTCAAGGTTGAAGTTTAGTGAATCTTGTGACATAGATTACCAAGTTCTCAGAGTAGATGATGGCAATGAATGTATCCATTTTAACCCTTAGTAATCAGTTGTTAAATCATAAAAGAGAGATCAAAATCTATATGTGCCTAACCAGTCTTTTCAACAGAAAAATGTTTTTTTCTGCAAGGAAATGTTCCAAGAGAGGAGAAGTTAGAACTCCCCCACAATCTAGTTACCAATATCAATGTTTTGGAACAACGTTGGTCCAGGCCATGCAAAATGCCTCATGTCGAAGAAACATTAAGGAATTTTACATCTGATATGAAGACAATGCTACAACTAATTATCATGAGAACCCATCGGCTACAGAAAATGATTTTTGGATCAAAAGTGAAAAGAAGTAGCACCCTTAAGATCATATGCAAGTTTTGGCTCAAACAAAAGCACAAAAACAATGTTTTCCCCTCTTAAGCCAACAAATGGTAGCCCTGAAAAGAGGTATTTGAAAGCATTAGTAATTTACCTCTTACTGATAATGTTACGTTGCTTGCTAATGAACGAGCTGGACCGCTATGCCAAACATGTGCAAGTAGATAAAATCAGCTAACATCTACTTCAAATAAGCTGGCAAAAATGCAATCATCTATCAACATCTTGGATGAAATATAGAAGCAGCAACACATTGATTCAATCACTCTGGTTGTTCTAGTGCACCTACTTCTACCTTTATTTTGTCTGTGAGCTAGCAAAGGTAAAAATTCCCTTGCCTCTCACTGAGTAGATTTAGCCTCTTCACATAGCTGCCTTTCTTAAACTAAAGCAGTATATATACTTCACATGGTGCAGTGGGAACCATTATTAGTGTGAATAAAAACAGTGAAAAAGAATAGTAATTGGCACTTAAAAATAGTACTTCCAACTTTCAGCGTCTAGTTTAGAGATTATATAGGCATTCTTTGGTTTTATGACTAACAATTAACCATTTCCCATATGGCATTTGTAGAAGCACGGATTTGGCAATATGACACTGATGAATAGGAAAAGGTTGAAGAAGGAAGTTGAAGAACCTC